>PVHX01022923.1:0-26721 GCA_004024805.1 Geosciurus inauris
TCGACGGATAGGGCGACGGACGGCGCTGAGAGCCTGAGGTGCCCGGCCATGTTTAGCCGCAGCTCGCGGAAAAGACTGTCCAGCCGCTCGGTGAGTGTCCCCCGCCCGCCCGCCGGGTACCTGCAGTCGCCGCCCGCGCCCCTGCCCAGCCCCCTCCGCCTCGCGGCCGCGCACCTGTGACCCCAGGTGACCAGCCCGGGGCGCCCGAGAGCTCACCGCGGAGCGCGAGGGGCCGGGTCCCGACCCTCCGCCGGGCCGCGGTGGCTCGAAGTGTCCCAGTCTGGGCGCCCCGGGAAAGCCCCGTCGCTCGCTTCTTACGGCAGATCGGAAACCCCAGCACCAGAGCTGCGCCGTCCGGCGTGGGGAGCTCCAGCCTGGGGTTTGCACTAAAGCGCTATCTTTGGGGGTGCCCTTTGCTACCCCTTTCCCAGGATCAGCAGCCTGAACCGCAGCAGGCGTCCCTTCTCAAACACTCTCTGGGGAGCCCAAGGATCTTGCTTTTGTTTCTTAGAAACCTGTGACCAAGGCGTCTGGGGGGAGACAAAGCCCCAGCCAAGGCCATTTCTTGGTGGCTTGGTAATGTAGGCAGCCCGCCTGGGTCTGCACCCTCCTCCTCCTTTCCCTAGGCAGGAGACCACTCTTGGGGTACTGACAGCACCCCACCCCAAGCCTCCACATGGCAGAGGAACCCTTGAGTCAGATCCCATGAGGTGGAGTGGAAGAGGCAGGCCATCCTGCCTGGGCACAGTGGGGTGTTGGAGGAATCCCCCATTTTCACAAGTGGCTTGTGCTATCTTTTTGTTTTGAAGTTGACTGGACTGGGACGCATAGAGAGAGGCCAGCCATGTAACGCCTGTGGTGACCAGTGCCCTGGGTTCGCCTTGCATAAATGGAGGTAGGACTCCTTAAACTGCCTAACACTGCGTAAAAGTAAATACAAGTCTCCCGATTTCAGTCTGACTTGTAAGTCACATGGAAAGAATGCAAAGTCTGTGCCTTTAAAAGCGGGGCTACATCTGCTACAAATATCCAAGGTGGAAGTGGTGGCCAGACACCGGAGGCTGCAGGAGAGGCGGCTCAGGCTGCATTTCCCTGATGTGAGAGCTCAAGCCGCTTGGCACCACACTGTGTCTAGGTAACTAGGCCCCAAAACAATTCAACCTGGGCATGGTAGTGTCACCAAGTGCCACAGCACAGCAGTGTGGAGCGCCGCCTGGCCTGGCTGGTGTGTTCCAGTTGTGTTTTTAATTCAGTCCCTGTAACTCTGGGTCCCGACCACAAATCCACCACTGACTGCCTGTGCTGTGTCAACCGTCTTCGGTGGCCAGATGTTTCTTATTAATGTGCCTTGAATGTTGACTTCCAGGCAGCGTCAGCCTGGAGTGGAATGGTTTTGTTTGGGAGTCAGGGGATCTGGGTGTCCTTCCAGTGCATCTGGCTGCTGGGGCGCTGCTGGGGAAAAAGTTGGGGTGCAGGCATACAGGCTCTCAGTTTGGCGATGGAAAGAAAAGAAGTACATTCTCCTTGGTGTCTTCTTTCAAAGGAAAGAAATAGTGACCGGAGGCAGTTATCTGGTAGCATGCTCTCTTGGATGTGTGTGTCTTCCTACTGGTCCTACGCTCCTTGGAAGAGGGCTGTTTCTGGATGCGAGGGAGAAGAGTCCACTTTGGTTTTCCTCCTTTTCTAACTGGGTCTCCACTTTCCTTCAGTTGTCATGTGTGCCCGGCACCCAGTTATAGGGAAACTCATCGTCGATTCCTCCAGAAATTAAATGCTTTTGTTCCTGCCTTAGATGGGTCTGGCAGCCTCTCTGCCTTTGTTTCAGGGCACTGAGCGCAACCCTGATGGCTCCGGAGCATTTAATAACGCCTGTGTCAGAGTCAAGCCGGGCGACCTTATAAATATGTAATTGGTAGGCATAGGCGTCCATCAGTAGTACCAATGCCAGAACCCAGTAGGTGTGCTGTGTCTTGGGTTCCTGTGTGTCCCAAGTGTGAACGTAGGTCATACATGGGACTGAGTGTAGAAGCCTTATTTTATAAGCCAAATCCAGTATGGGAGAGAATGACTGATGGCTTTTTTGGGGGGGAGGGGAGGTGCCAGGAATTGAACTCAGGGGCACTCAACCACTGAGCCACATCCCCAGCCCTATTTTATATTTTATGTAGAGACAGGGTCTCGCTGAGTTGCTCAGGGCCTCGCTAAGTTGCTGAGGTTGGCTTTGAACTCACAATCCTCCTGCCTCAGCCTCCCGAGCTGCTGGGATTCCAGACGTGTGCCACCATTTCCTTTTCGATCCATCTTGCTTTCCAGTGGGGGTGAGGCAGGGCAGGGTAGGTGGATTCCAACTTTGCTTGCCTCCCCTACCCTGCCTGTGGGTGGTGTTGCGGTGTGGGGGTGTAGCTTGGCGCCTCTCCTCCCCTGCTGCTGGACCTCTGACCCCTGGTCAGTCACTCATGCACCCTGGTTCTCAGTTTCCCTAGCTGTTCGGTGGGAATGACAAGGGCTCTTCCCTTACAGGCTGACTGCAGGGACGAAGGGAGAGATCGTTAACATTGCCCAGTCCCACGCGTGCAGTAAATATTCACTAGTTTTGTTAATTACTTTGAGCTTCCTCCCAACTGCTACTCAGGAGGAAATAGAGAGTCTTTGAGGATGCTAGGTGTCCAGGGTCCTTGAGACCTCATGACCACAACTTCTTGGACGATTTTAAGTGTTTTTTTTTTTGTTTTTTTTTTGTACCAGGGATTGAACCCAGGGGCACTTAACCACTGAGCCACATCCTCAGCCCTTTTTATGTTTTATTTAGAGACAAGGTCTTGCTAAGTTGCTTAGGGTCTCGCTAAGTTGATAAGGCTGGCTTTGAATTTGTGATGAGAATTTCAAGCCATTTTAACCCAGCTGATTTTGCGATGGGAAGACAGTGTTTGATTTTCAGCCTACTATGGAGCTTTGCCATTGGAGAGAGACCCTTTCATCAGGGTGGGAAGGATTTTCATGTTGAAGCCATTTCCCCCGCTAGCAGCAGAAAGGCTTCACTTCGTACCATGAATAAGGTTTTTTATAGCATTTCTACCCATTGCTGGAAAGGAAGCCGTTCCTCCTTTTCCCCTATGGGTACATCGTTGGGTGACCTTTTGGACAATCATTTCTGGGTTACACTACAATTTTCTTTTTGGCAGTTTGAAATCCATGTTACCCTCCCCTGCCTTGGGAGCCCCCTGAAGGGAGGGTTGTGCCCCAGTAGGCCTGATGGAGACCCAACAGAAAGGCTGCCTTGGCTTTGACCCCCGGAGAGTGGAACTCTTCTGATCCCAAGTACCAGTGAACCAACCGGGTGCAGTGGCGCATGCCTGTAATCCCAGAGGCTCCAGAGGCTGAAGCAGGAGGATCGGGAGTTCAAAGCCAGCCTCAGCAACATAGTGAGGCCCTAAGTAACTCAATGAGGCCCTAAATAAAAAATAAAAAGGGCTGAGGATGCGGCTCAGTGGTTAAGCGCCCTGGGTTCAATCCCTGGTACCAAAAAAGAAAAAAAGTACCAAGGAACCCTAAGATGGCCATGCATAGGCCTGGACCACTGCGGCACCCTCTGAACTGGGCCTCTCTGCTTGCGCTGGTTCCCCTCCAGTCATTGTCCACATAGCCAGGCATCTCTTAAAACAGTGCAGAATTGTGTTACTGCCTCCCAGCAGGAAGACCCTCCAGTTGTAGGGAGGAAGCCTGCTGTAAACAAACCTTGCTTTCCCTCGGCCTGGTGGAGAGACCTGGGGCTTTGAAGTGCAGACAGAGCAGGGCCAGCCTTTGCTCTGGCTTTGATTAGCTGTGTGACCTTGGACACATGACTTAGGCTCCCTGAGTTTCATTTTCCTTACTTGGCACACTGAGGTCTGTGCACTGGACAAATATTTGAGTGCCTGCTTTGTACCAGGTGTTCCACTGATGCTGAGGATCAGCAAAGAACAAAACAGATGGGATCCAGGACCCCATTGCACAAATAATTACATTTTAGATAAAGTGGTTAGGAAAGGACCCTCTCAGGAGGTGATGTTTGAGCAGAGATTTAAATGAAGCCAAGGCCGTGCAGATCATGCAGGTGCAGGGGCAGGTAAGCATCCCTGTTTTGTCTCCCGGGAGCCTCTTAAAAATGCATGGTCTCAGCCTGGCGCAGTGACACATACCTGTAATCCCAGTGGCTCAGGAGGCTGAGGCAGGAGGAGCGTGAGTTCAAAGCCAGCCTCAGCAATGGTGAGGCACTAAGCAACTCAGTGAGATGCTGTCTCTAAATAAAATACGAAATAGGGGATGTGGCTCAGTGGTCAAGTGCCCGAGTTCAATCTCCAGTAACCTCTGCAAAATGGATGGTCTCAGGTTGGGGTTGTGGCTCAGTGGCAGAGCGCTTGACTGGCATGTGTGGGGCACTGGGTTTGATCCTCAGCACCACATAAAAATAAATAAATAAATAAATAAATAAATAAATAAAAGTACTGTGTTCATCTACAACTAAAAAAAATTCTTTTTAAATGCATGAGCTAAGGCCCTGACCCAGACCCACTGAACCAGAACCTGAGCTGGAACAAGAGCCCGGGCTGGTTCAGGTGCATCTGAAGACCGAGAGGCATTGGTTCAAAGCACTGTGGAGGACAAATGGCCTTCCCTGCCTTGGGTCTTCCTTGGAGGGAGTAAAGATGCCCATGTTCTTGTCCAAATCTGTTCCATTTTATGGGGATTTTCCTGGGTGACCCTAATCTGCATGTTTTTATTGTCATGCATACCTTGGGTGGCAAATTTGGAAATTTTTAGAAATTCTAAAAACAAACAAAAACCCATCAATGGTTTGTGTGTCTTGGAGAACAGACAGTGGGCATTTTCCCTCCAGTGTTGTAAGGCAGCTTGAGAGCAAACCCAGCCTCTGCCCTCTACAGGTGACCTAACCTGGAAGAAACATCGCCTCCCCGTGGCCTAGGGGAAGCCCTTGGTTGCCAGGCTGCAGAAAGAACGTCCATTAATAGGAAGAGGACAGCAGCGCCATGGACTGTGGCCCGAACCAAGTCATTAAAAACTGGGCACTTGGTGTATTTGCTACAAGAGGCCTCTCCAAGTGGGGCAGCCAGGCTGGCTTGTTTGCAAGCAGTTTGAAAAGGGAGAGAAAAAGAGCCATTTTTACAGTGTAGGATTGCTCCACACATGTTCACAACTAAAGAATTATAGTACTAATAGTACTCAAGCAACATTGGCAATCAAAGCCAGGCACGGTGGCGCACGCCTGTAATTCCAGTAGCTTGGGAGGCTGAGGCAGGAGGATTGTGAGTTCAAAGGCAGCCTCAGCAACTTAGCAAGACCCTAAGCAACTCAGTGAGACCCTGTCTCTAAATAAAATATAAAAAGGGCTGGGGATGTGGCTCAGTGGTTAAGCACCCCTGGGTTTAATCCCTGGTACCAAAAAAACCCAAAACACATTGGCAATCACTGGGAGGATATATCCTGTGAAGGTGTCATGTCTCCTGTTTAACGTACATTTTTGTTTAATCCTTACCAAACCCTATGAGATAGAAGCGATTATGTGCCTATTGATGAAACTGAGGTTCCTGGTTGTTCAATAATGTAGCCAGGGGTCACCAGGCTAGGGACAGTGCTGCTGGGGTTCAATTTCAGAACTTAAGCTCATTTCCTGTGGCTGGCTGCTTCTTGTGACTTACGTGGTGGTCACAAACCAGAGGCCTTCGAGTCACCTCCACTTGGCAGATGGATGTTATTTGTTCTGCAGCACATATTAAATAAGAGGAGCTTTTTCTTTCTTTCTTTTTTTTTGGTACTAGGGTTGAACCCAGGGACACTCAACCACTGAGCCACATCCCCAGCCCTATTTGTATTTTATTTAGAGACAGGGTCTCACTGAGTTGCTTAAGGCCTCACAAAGTTGCTGAGGTTGGCTTTGAACTTGTTATCCTCCTGCCTCAGCCTCCTGAACTGCTGGGATCACAGGTGTGCACCACCATGCCTGGCTAAGAGAGCTTTCTCTAATATTCAAGTTTTCAGCTTTCCTTGCGGGGTTTAGCTCAGTGGTAGAGCACTTATTTAGCATGCACAAGGGCCCAGGTTCTATCCCCAGTACCATTAAAACACAACCACCCCCAAATATGTCACATCTGGCCATCCTTCCTGTGTCTCCATAACTGGCAGGACGCAAGTGGTCTCCCTTTAGATGGGTGTTTTGTTGACTCACCCCAGTCTCCAACATTCCAGTTAGTTCAAGGACTTCTTTGAATATTTTAGTTATCTTCCGGACACTGGAAGTGTCTGGAGTTCACAAATTCTGGATGAGTATTCTTGTTTCTACAAAAAAAGTTAAACATAAATATTTCCAATACTAACTACCATTTTTAAAGCATTGACAATGTCAGATAATTGCTTTACATCCTTCCTTTCTTTTGCTCATAACAGCCCTTACAGGTAGATGTAAGTATTCACACCTATTTAGTTGGTAAGGAAATGGCAATCTCAGAGAAGTCAAGTAACTTGCTAAGATTGCACAGCCAGCAAGTCAGTGGTCTTCCAACCCTGTTTGACTTCCCAAAGTCTTTATTTTGGACCAGGACTTCTTTAACTTTGAGTTTGGATTACTGGCCAAATTTTGTTCAAATGCATATTCTGGTTCTGTAGCTCTGAGATAGGGCCTACACCCTGTGTTTCTAACAAGCTCCAAGGTAATACTGAAGGAGCCAGAGACCACACTCAATAGCAAGGGTTTAGACCAGGGTCTAGGGCCGACTGGCCACATCCAACATTCCCATCCTTTACATGGCTCCTGGGCACAGAATATTTTTTACATTTTTTTTAAGAGCTGAAGAAAAGACTAGAAGGAGAATAATATCTCCTGATATGTGAAAATTATGTGAAATTCATATTTCAGCGCTCCCAAATAAAGCATCACTGAGCAGATGCAGGTCCACATGTTGACCTCTCAGCTGTGGGTTCTTTTGTGCGACGGCAGAGTGGAGTAGCTACTGAAGGTCAAGTCTATCCTGCCACGGCTGTTCAGTCTCTGGCTCTTGACAGAAAATGTGGGCCGAGCCCTGGTCTGTACCACTAGAGCAATATGCAGGTAGCTCTTTTAGTCTAAGAAGAAAGTAGTCTGAGAATAAAGTAGTCTGGAATCGGGGTGGAAGAGACATGCCCGCCAAGCTGGAGAGAGGGGTGGTCAAATCAAAGGCAACCAGAGGACCAGAGGACAGACCAAAGCTCTTTTTAAAGGGCCTGTGGAGATGAGACCAGATCAATGAATCTCCAGTGGCTTCTAAGCCCCTTGTGGTCCCTTTAACGTCCCTGCTTTGCTGATCACTGTAGATTGGACTGGAGCATCAAAAGGCGGGCTTTTAGAACAAGCCTCCTGGAGTCCATACTTTGAGCAGCTGACATGGGAAGCCCAGAGCAGGGCTGGCTTTGTGAGGTCATTAAAATTACACGGAGCAGTTTGTCTCTGGACTCCAAACGGCCTTTCCAGGCGCATGCTTTGGCCGGGTTGTGGTTGCTCCAGGAGCAGCGCTCCGGGTGGGGCCAGCCAAGTCTGCGCCCGCAAAGCAGCCTCCCCTGGTTGCCCTGGAAATTCTGTGGATTGATGACTGGGGGCTGTAATTTGGGGGTGATGCAAGCCTGGTTTTCCTTCCATGGATTGCAAATTGGCTAAGTGGGTTCCCACTGATTGTTTTGCTCAGGAAGGAAAAAACACTCAGTCCACGGATGGATATGCCAAACCAGGAGTGTGTGTGTGTGTGTGTGTGTGTGTGTGTGTGTATGAGAGAGAGACAGACAAGGTTGCTGGTTGGCCCACCTATTTGATAATATGTCAGACAGAAGGTGAACTTCCTTATTTTATTTTGTCTTTTATTGGTTCTAGGGATTGAACCTGGGGATGCTCTACCACTGAGCCACATCCCCAGCCCTTTTTATTTTTTTTTATTTTGAGTCAAGTTCTCGCAAAGTTGCTGAGGCTGGCCTCGAACTTGTGATCCTCCTGCCTCAGCCTCCTGAGTTGTTGGGATTACAGGTGTGCACCACCGTACCTGGCAGAAGCTGAAGTATCTTAATAGGGGTTTTCTCTTGAAAACCAAAATCAATTCATTCTGATATATTTGTATTATTATCTCTGATTTTGCAATAGCTATTGCTGTTGTTAAAGATATTAAAATCATATGCACATAAAAGCATACCTATTATATGGGAGAAAATCCTACTTAATTACACCTTTTAGAGCAGGGGTTAGTGGGACAAAATCAGAATGGCTTTTATATTTTTATTTTGTTTTGTATTTTTATTTTATTTAGTATGAGGGATGAAACCCAGAGGTGTTGTACTACTTTGCTACACCCCCAGCCTTTCTTCTTCTTCTTCTTTTTTTTTTTGGTAGCAGAAATTGTGCCCCAGGGGTGCTTAACCACTGAGCCAGATTCCTAACCCCTTTTGTTTATTTATTTATTTATTTATTTAGTTAGTTAGTTAGTTAGTTTTGAGACAGGGTCTCTCTCGCTAAGTTGCCCAGGCTTGTCTTGAACTTGGCGATCCTCCTGTCTCAGCCTCCAGGGTCTCTGGGATTACAGGCATACACCACCACATCTAGCTTATATGTTTCTGTGCTTTTGGGGGGGAAAAGTAAAAAAAAAAAAAAGAATTTTTTGTGGCATGTGAAAATTGTATGAAATTTCAATTTTAAGCGTCCATGAATAAATTTTTATTGGAACACAGCCACACCCATTCATTTATTGGCATCTGGGGCTGTGTTTTCAACGACCAAGTTGAGAAGTTAAAACAACCCTCACGCCCGGCAAAAGAAAGTATTTGCTACTTGACAGGGGTTTGGATCAGTTTGCTGAGCCTTAAGCTAGAATTATATATGGTGTATAGATTGGTATTTATTTCCTTTGATTCATTGAAATTATTTATTAACATGACAGAAAATATGCATTCTATGTATTGTCTTACTTAGTGCTTTCTCTTTTCATGATATATAGAAATACTTTCTGGACATCTTTCCCTATCAGTCAATAAAGGTTGGTACCTTTATTAGCTTTTAGAATCCATTACATGGATTTTTATGGAGCTAAAAATTTCTCTGTTGATGGCCACTTTGATATGATCTACTGTTTGTTATACTATAAGACAACCACTTTTCTTGTGCTAAAACATGTCTGTGTTTATTTTCCCAATGTATGTTTCTGTGGCATAATTGGAATTGCCAGGTCAGAGGATAGGAACATTTGTCATTTGAAGAGCTCTTTGCCAAATTTGTCCTCAAAAAAAAAAAAAACATGGTGCCAAATCCCACCCTCACTCTTTAAAAAATTTGAGTCTATCTGTGTGCTCTCTGGGTAGCAACATTAAAACATCTCAGCTTGTGTAGCAACCTGGTAATTAATCCTTGTTTAATCACCCCAAGTGACAATTTGTGCCTGATGAATAGTGAAAAAACATGGGAGCGTGGATGTCAGTCATCTTTTTTTGGTACTAGGATTTGAACCCAGGGGTGCTCCACCACTGAGCTACATCACCAGCCCTGTTTATTTGCTTTTTTCTTTTTCTTTTTTGGATACCGGGGAATGAACTCGGGCTCTTGACCACTGAGCCACATCCCCAGCCCTATTTGTATTTTATTTAGAGACAGGGTCTCACTGAGCTGCTTAGGGCCTCTCTAAGTTGCTGAGGCTGGCTTTGAACTTGTGATCCTCTTGCCTCAGCCTCCCAAGCTGCTGGGATTACAGGCATGCGCCACCGTGCCTGGCCTGTTTATTTTTTATTTTGAGACAAGGTTTCACTAAATTGTTGAGGCTGGCCTCCAACTTGCCATCCTCTTGCCCCAGCCTCTCAAGTGGCTGGGATTACAGGTGTGTATCACAGCCTTCACTCTCATTTTTTCCAGAAAAATATTTGTCTTTAATCCTAAAAGTAATACCTACATTTTGTTGAAAAGTGATCATTCATCATAATGCCTTCATAGGAGAGGGTGGTGGGAGGAAGGAAAACCTAATGAGCTTGTTGTTTTTTGGTCTGTTGGTTCAAAAAGGCTCAAAGGTTATCCTTTAACCCTGCCGTTAATGACGGCCCCAGAGGGATCTCCCTGTGTGTGAGGGAGCATTCCCTAGTGGGAAGGATTCCTAGATTTCTGAGCTGTTTTGAGATCTGAGGACTCCACCTGCCTGTGTATGAGAGACTCATGGGGGGACGGGCGATCTCTGGGGAGAAATGTGTTTCTAGCCAGCTTCTGAAAAACCTCTGTGAAGCTCGTAAGAGCTTGTGTGGGGTGTGACAGCTCAGAGGCCCAAAGGGCGGGCTTCAAAGACATTGCTGGGATACAGCCTTGGGTCTGCTTCTTACTGGCTGACTGGCACGGGGCAAATGACCTAACCTTTCTGGGCCTTGTTTTACTTATCAGTACAGTGGGGTGATATCACGTCCTTGGTGAGGTGGTTTTGAGGATTAAGTGGGATGATGCGTGTCGTGTACCCCACCCTGCACAGCACGGGGCCTGACGTATGCTTTGGCTTGAGAAGGTTTAGAGGAATCAGGGATGAATGAGCATGCTTGTTAGCCGGGCGCGGTGGCACATGCCTGTCATCCAGCACTTAGGGAGGCTGAGACAGGAGAACCACGAGTTCAAAGCCAGCCTCAGCAACGGCGAGGCGTTAAGCAACTCAGTGAGACCCTGTCTCTACATAGAACACAAAATAGGGCTGGGGATGTGGCCCAGTGGTCGAGTGCCCCTGAGTTCAAGCCGTAGTACCAAAAAGACAAAAACAAAAACAAAACAATCTTCTGTGGCATGTCTTTTATTTTTCACTTTTTAAATATAAGGAAATCAGGAGCCATAGTTCACACAAGTAGCAGGTGGTAGAGTCGGAATTTGATTCCAGATCTTTGGGGGTCAAGATGGTAAGCTTTGGGCTGGGGTTGTAGTTCAGTGGTAGAGCACTTGCCTAGCATGTGGGAGGCACTGGGTTTGTTCCTTAGCACCACATAAAAATAAATAAATAATATAAAGGCATTGTGTCCATCTACAACTAAAAATTGAAAAAAAAAAGATGTTAAGTCTTTAACCAAAGGAGAGTGTTCAGTTCTGGCAAATTGACTCCATGGGTCTAAATGTAAAACTGTACGTTAGGGAATATAGTGTTGTATTCTTGGGCCTGGGGGTGAGATCTGACGGGTCTCTTCACTGGACATAAAGCCTCGCATGAGCTGATTTCTTGGGGGCTGAAATCTTCAAGGGGAGACTCCTGTCAAAGCACATGGTGTGACGTTGAGCTCATTGAGGTGTCTGAAAGGTGCCACCTTGTGAGAAGCAGAATCAAGTACAACTCAATTTTCCGTTCTGTAAGAGGATGCTCCTAGAGTTCTAATCAGATCTCCCTCTGTTCCAGGGAAGCCCCCTTCAGCCAGCTAATGGCTTTGGGGTTCAGTTGGGCAGCTTCAGGACATTTTAGAAATGCCATTTTCATAATATTTTCTAGAAGAAAACTCCGTCAAAGGGATCGTCCAAGGGAGGGAGTTTCCAGCATCCCTTCTGCAGCCAGCTTGAATCAGCGTGCATAAAGATGAACACGACAGCCATTAGCCCGTCTGTGGACCTGTGCTTTGGAACATTCGCTTCCCAACACTTGAGCCATCTGGGTGTCACGGTGACAAAATAGACGCAAGAACATTTGACCGTCGGAAGGCATTTAATGAGCACCGTTATTTCATTTTATGTTTGGTAAACTACTTGGTGATGCAGAAACTGCTTTTTATGATTTTTAAAAACGGGCTCAATTATGCGTACATAGAACACCCACAATGGATGTTCCGACTTGGAGGGCTCAGGAATTAGGCCTCCAGGGGACTTATTAAGGGAATGCAGGTGTTTTCTTTCTTCAACGACTCTATGAAATTACTCCAATAATATAATTTCTCTAGGTCTTTTGTTTCACCCAGGAGCGCTCCTTGTCATTAGCATTCTTGATGACTGGGCCCTTGGCACCTCTCCAGTGACTTATTGAATTGTTTGGAAATCGCAGTGACAGGTTCCTTTGATCTTTGTGAAGCCCCAAATTGGGAGACAGTAGATTACTGGGGAATGTCAGCTTCCTCTTGGACCTAGACTCTTTGTAGCCATGGGGAAGGGCACATCAGTATGTTTCTTGGGTTCTCTGTGTAGAACAACTAATAGATGTGTCCAACCATTAGGGACTTGGAGTAATTGAAAAAAATCCTGGTGCTAACAGAATTTTAAGGCATGTTCATTTCTGATTTTAAATCAATTTTGATCCAATTGCTGGATCATAAATGTGCAGTGTGCACAGATTGAAAAAAATCAAAAAAGTTAAATGATTTGGAAATAAAGGAAATAGAATAATTCCATTCCCCCAAAATGAGTACTTCTAGAGTTAAGGTATGATTTCTTTCTTTCTTTTTCTTTTGGTTACTGGGGATTGAACCCAGGGGCACTTAACTTCAGGGTCACATCCTCAGCCCCCGCCCCCTGCAGCCTTTTAAAATATTTTTTTAGAGATAGGGTCTCGCTAAGTTGCTGAGGCTGGCTTTGAACTCATGATCCTCCTGCTTCAGCATCACATGTGTGTGCCACCATGCTCAGCAAGATGCGATTTCTTTCTAGTCTTTGCTTTCCGTATAGTTTCATATAGATGTCTTAGTGTTTTGGAGCTGCTATAGCAAATCACTAGAAATTGAGTGACTTAAAAAAAAAAAAAAAAAGAACAGGAACGTATCTACTTTGCTTTCTGGAGGTTAAAAGTCCAAACTCAAGCTGTTAGGGAGCTTGGTTGCCCCCGGGGGCTCCAAGGACCAGCCTACCCCATGCATCCCCCCAGTCGTCCTTGGTGTCTTTGGCTGGTGGATTTATCACTCCCATCACATGACATTCGCTCCAGGCCGTCTGTCTTCCTTTGTAAGGACTTGGCATTGGACTTAGGCCAACCCTAATCCAGGGTGATCTCATCTCAAGATCCTTCATGGATCCTGCAAAGACCTTTTCTCCAAACAAGATCACATTTAGAGGCTCCAGGGAGATGCATCTTTTTTGGGGGAGGGGCATACATCTTTCCTTCCTGCATCTTCTGGGGGAAGGCGATAGCCTTGATGACAATAAAATATGTACAGTTTTGTTTCTTTCTTTCTTTTTTTTTTTTTCCCAGTGGTGCTGGGGATTGAACCCAGGGCCTTGTGCATGCGAGGCAAGCGCTCTACCAACTGAGCTAGACCCCCAGCCCCACAGTTTTGTTTCTTAAGTGTGCCCAATAATGGCTTTCCAGATGTGCTGTTTGTAAGACCACAGCGACACAGGATGGCTGGGGCTAGATTTGGAGTCCTATCCTTTCCTTTCCTTCCCCTCCCTCCCTCGCTCCCTCCCTTCCTTCCTCCCTTCCTACCTCGCTCCCTCCCTCCCTCCCTTCATTCATTCATTCCCTCCTTCCTTCTTTCCTTCCTTTCTTCTGTACTTAACTTGATTTTTCTCCATCCTTACCCTCTCTCTCTCTCGTACCAGGAATTGAACCCAGGGGTGCTTAAGCACTGAGTCTCGCCCCCAGCCCTTTTCATTTTTTATTTTTGAGACAGGGTCTTGCTAAGTTGCTTAGGGCCTCACGAAGTTTCCGAGGCTGGCCTCAAACCTGCGATCCTCCTTCCTCAGCCTCCTGAGTCACTACAGGCATTCTACTTGTTTCCTTAGAGTTGCCCATGGATATAAGCAAGATTGACATTTGTAATTAACATTTGTAATAGTGTGAACAAACAGAACACAAGAAAGCAATTAAAAAACTCCAACACCTACAACCCCCAAAAATTCACTTCTGCATCTTGAGACCTGTGCACACAAACAGCCATGTGTGCATGTCTCTTCTTGTCATCATGACTAGGGGGTATGCCCCTGACCTTCAGTGGGGCTGTGGCCCAGCGTGTTAAACGTGTAGAGCCTCTGACCTAGTGTGAGGAAGTCCAGAGAGCCGTGGAAGCCTTTGGGAAGTACAGAGTGCTTCTCAGGTTTGGAAACCTGCTCACTGTCTCTGGCCCTCAGTTTCCTTCTCTGGAATTTGAGAGAGACTGTAGAGTCTGGAAAGGGCAGACCCATTGTGGTGAATGCCTGGTGAGAGTGTGGCTGGGCATGGCTGTTGAAGTAGCCAACAGAGGGGATTTTGTGGAGAAATTCAAGAAAACAGAAGTTCTTCATTCAGTCCCCTAGCAAGCAACTGAAAATCTCACCACCTGTAATACCAGCGGCTGTGGAGGCTGAGGCAGGAGGATCGCAAGTTCAAAGCCAGCCTCAGCAACAGCGAGGCCCTAAGCAACTCAGTGAGGCCCTGTCTCTAAATAAAATACAAAATAGGGCTGGGGATGTGACCCAGTGGTTGAGTGCCCCTGAGTTCAATCCCTGGTATCCAAAAAAAAGAAAAACCGAAAATCTCCATTTCCTCTAGAACATCAGTTAGGAGGTCCCTCTCCGCATGCTCACTCTCCAGGTCCTTCGAGTTGTGTTGCACAATTGCATATGCACTGAGAGTGAGTGTCGTCTTTGTTCCTGACCTGGACATGCTGGTTACAGCGCTGCCTCCATGAGCCCGTGGAGCTCGAGTGTGAAAAGAAAGGAAATACTGCTATTTCTGTCAAAATGAAGCTGAAGGCTTGGAAATGACTCAGAAATGAATGTGGAACAAACAAAGAAACACTAGCTCAATTTGTTCTTAGGCAATGCAACTGTAAAAGATGAGAGATGTAGCAGGAATTGTAGACGGGTGCAGATTTTGCAGTGTCTTTAAGTTCTGACTCTGCTCTACAAATAAAACAAACCCGGAACTGGAAATCGAAGAGTGGAGATGTGTTTTTTACATGAAATACAAGAGAGTCTAATCTGTAAATTCATATGCAAAATCCTCTCCCGGGCATACAATGAATGTATTTCAAGAAAAAAAATGGTGGGCGCACGCCTGTCATCCCAGTGGCTCTGGAGGCTGAGGCAGGAGGTTCGTGAGTTGAAAGCCAGCCTCAGTAACTTAGGGAGGCCCTAAGCAACTCAGGGAGACTCTAAATAAAATACAAAAAAAGGGCTGGGGATGTGGCTCAGTGGTTGAGTCCCCCTGAGTTCAATCCCCAGTACCCACCAAAAAAACAAAAGAAGAAAGAAAAAAATTGTGTAAAGATTTAAGAGTACAGTTATTTGTTATTGTGACAGTTATATGTAGTTGTCCCTACAACCATGGTTTATTTCTTCCTTAGAAATACAAGTTTCCAATTACTGCCTGACATAAAACCTAAGAGGGAATACAAGATTTTTCAGCCCTCATCCCTCCTAAGGGTTGCTGTTTAAGTAAGTTCTAGTCAAAGGGGTAAGTGAAAGTACTGTGCACAACTCCTGGAAAATAAGTGCTTTCAAGGGAAAGAATGCGCCTTTCTTTCCCTGCTTCCTCCTCACTGGAATGTGGATGTGATAGCTGGAGCTCAGGCAGCTAAATTGAACAATGAGTTGGAAGCTTGATATGGAGGAAAACAGAGAGGCAATGTCCAGGTCTCTGATGGCCATAGAGACTCTGGTCATATTTATGTGGGAGAGAAATGGCTTTTTCTTATTTAAGACACTGTTATCTGGGGGTTTTCAATTGAATTTCATCCCAGTTGCATTTAAAAAAATTAACCGACCAAGTATGGATGTTGATTATGTTAGAGAAAGGTTCTCGTGTACAAGGTACTGCCTTCAGGCCAAGAATTAAATTAGATTATTTCAACAGAATGCTAGAACTTTCTTTTCTAACAATAGGATATACACTGTGTTCTCCGTGGTTGAGACTCCAAAGTCATTCTTCCGGGGTTGCTTTTTTTTTTTTTTTTTTTGATACTGGGGATTGAACCCAGGGGCACTTAACCACTGAGCCACATCCCCAGCCTTTTTTATATTTTATTTAGAGACAGGGTCTCACTGAGTTGCTTAGGTCCTCACTGGGTTGCTGAGGCTGGATTTGAACTCGTGATCCTCCTGCCTCAGCCTCCCCAGCCGCTGGGATTATAGGCATGTGCCACAGTGCCCAGCTTCTTTCAGGTTTTGAATTGCTGGCTGAAGATAAGTATGCAGTTTGAGTTGGGACGACTTCATATGAGACCTCGACTTTCCATAGGGTACTAGAGGAAATTCAATATATTTGTATAGGGTTGGTATTACAAGAGGATTTTTTCCCCCCACACAAATCCAGCTGCTCTGCGAAGTTGCGACTTTATCTATGGAGGAATAACCAGGGACATTTCAGGAATGTCATCTGAGAAAGCACATGGCCGTTTCGGAGTGCATTTAGCCCTGCTTACTTTAGGATTAAAGGGTGTAGGTGAAGGCACAGGATTAATTCCTTTGATAGTCCCTATCATGTTTCCAGCAGACTGAGCAGAGGGATCACGTTTACATCACATAGGTGCAGAGAGATGCCATACTGTACATGCACGTGGGCGCAGGGTGCTAGCTGGTTGCCTTCGTGTGTGTAGCATGGCGCGTGCCCTTTCAACCTCTTAACTAAATAATTGCCATCCAGAAGTTTTCCTTGATGTAATGACTGTTTTTTTTTTTTTTTTTTTTGGTACCAGGGGTTGAACCCAGGGGCATTTAACCACTGAGCCACATCCCCAGCCCTATTTTATATTTTATTTAGAGACAGGATTGTACTGAGTTGCTTAGAGCCTCACTAAGATACGGAGACTGGCTTTAAACTTGCCATCCTCCTGCCTCAGCCTCCTGAGCCGCTGGGATTACAGGTGTGGGCCACCGTGCCCGGCAGGAATTCTCACTTTATACTAAACTTTGAACCAGCTTGAAAATCACACGTTCGGTGTGCCTGGGAGCAGTTGCTTCTTCCCGCCTCCACCATCCCTGGCTCTGCTCCAGACCATCATTAATATAACCACATCATTAACAAGGTGAGCACTGACGCTCACCTGAGCACACCCCTCGCCTGCTAACGGAGCTCTCTACTACTTCCTTCTCCCTTTAATCCATTTCCAAGATAGCAAAAGGAAGAAGTTCAAGGGCTGGGGCTGGGGCTCAGTGGTAGAGAGCGCTCACCTAGCATGCGTGAGGCACTGGGTTTAATCTTCAGCACCACATAAAAATAAAGGGGGGAGAAAAGGAAGCAGCTCTTATAAAATATTAAGCAGATGCAAAATACAAAACTATCGATTAAATATGTATAAACAGTAGTCATACCATGGACACCACGAGCCTACCACCTGGCTTTAGGAAATAGAACCTTGTAATTATCTTTTCTGATTCCATCCTCTTCCCCCACACAAGGGTACCACTCTCTGGAATATGAGTTTGTGGGTTTCTTTTTTCTGAAGTATTGCCAAGTGTGTGTCTTTGGTGGGGTCTGCATGTGTTGTTTTGGGGACGCCTGTGCCAGAGCTTCTCTGGAGTTGGCCAGGTGTGGAGTGTGTACCTGCAATTTTCCTAGATAAGAGTGCGTTGCTTTTCAAAAGACTTGTGACAGTTTGTGCTCCCATCTGCTGAGAATATGCTATTTGCTTCCCATCCTTGTCTGTGTAAGTTTTGGTTTTTGGCACCAGGGATTGAACTCAGGGGCGCTCAACCACTGAGCCACATCCCCAGCCCTATTTTGTGTTTTATGTAGAGACAGGGTCTCACTGAGCTGCTTAGCGCCTCGCCATTCCTGAGGCTGGCTTTGAACTTGCCATCCTCCTGCCTCAGCCTCTCGAGCCACTGGGATTACAGGCGTGCGCCACCATACCTGGCTGATGCTCAGCCTTTGATGGGACCGAATATTTCTTTTTTCTTCATTTTTTATTGGTTCATATTAATTATAGCTAACATCAGGATTTATTTTGACCTAATTATAAATGCATGGAATATAATTTGCTCCAGTTCAGGTCCCTGAACTTACTTTTATGCTCTTTCTTTAGAACAGAACGTTTCTAAGGCTGGATGCTAAAAGTCACCTTCACTGTCATGTATAACTAAAAAGAATTTCTAGATGAAATAAATGAGCAAATAGATCCTAAATAAGCAGGAGTTGTTTTTTTGGTTGTCTTCAAAGGAAGGAGGTAAAGAGGAATGTTTTGAGGTGTAGAATTAACCCAGATCCGTTCTGACTGGAGTGAGATGGAATCTCAGTGTAGTTTTCATTTGCATTTCTCTAATTGCTAGAGATGTTGAACCTTTTTTATATATTTGTTATCATTTGTGTTTCTTCTTTTGTGAAGTGTCTGTTCGGTTCCTTTGCCAATTTACTGACTGTGGTTTTTTTTTTTTTTTTGGTGTCAAGTTTTTGAGTTCTTTATATATCCTCCAGATTAATGCTCTTTCTGAGGTGCAAGTAGCAAAGATTTTCTCCCATTCTGTAGACTGTCTCTTCATGCTTTTGATTGTTTCTTTTGCTGTGAAGAAGCTTTTTAGTTTGATACACTAGTCAGAATGGCAGTTATCAAGAATACAAGTAACAATAAATGCTGGCGAGGATGTGGGGAAGGAAGTTTCACTCATCCATTGCTGGTAGGACTGCAAATTGGTGCAACCGCTCTGGGGAGCAGTATGGAGATTCCTCAGAAAACTAGGAATGGAACTATCATTTGACCCAGTTATCCTACTCCTTAGTACATACCCAAGGGACTTAAAATCAGCATGCTTCTGTGACACAGCCACATCAATGTTTATAGCAGCTCAATTCACAGTAGCTGAACTCTGGAACCAACCTAGGTGCCCTTCAACAGATGAATGGATAAAGAAAATGTAGTACCTATACACAATGGAATATTACTCAGCCATAAAGAAGAATGAAATTATGGCATTTGCCAGTAAATGGATGGATCAGGAGACTATCATGCTAAGTGAAATAAGCCAATCCCCCAAAACCAAAGGCTGAATGTTCTCTCTGATATTGGATGCTAAACCACAATATGGGGGTGGGGGGAGGGAAGAATAGAAGTTCACTGGATTAGACAAAGGGGAATGAAGGGAAGGGAAAGAGGATGGGAATGGGAAAGACAGTGGAATGACTGGGACACAGCTTTCCTGTGTTCGTATATGAATGCACCACAGTTAAGCTCACCATCATGTATACCCACAAGACTGGCATCCTAATTAGAATAAGATATTTCATGTTTGCATAAATATGTCAAAGTCTACTCCACTGTCATGTATAACTAAAAAGAACAAATAAAAATAAAAATAAAAAGAACTGATATTCCAGTCAGCATTGCAAGAAAAACCAACCAACCAACCAAACAAACAAAACAACTAAGTGACGGCAGCTGGGAGGCCTGGGAGTTTCACTCAACGGTCCAGATTCTCATTGTGGACGTTCGGATTTGCTCCCGGGCATTTCCGTTGGCCTTCCTGTACCTAGGTGGGTGGATTGGGTTCTCTTGGTGCTTAGGGGCAGCACAGTGAGAGCGCCGCGTGGTCGAGGCTGGGCCGTGCAGCTGCGGTGCCAGGTAGATGGTGTGGGAGGCTGGCATGCCATCACTGCAGGCTGGCAAGAAAATACCCGGACTGCTCGCCGTAAGTGACAAAATCCACGACATGATGTTTCTGAAGCCAGCACAGCACTTCTTTGTGACCTCATCAAACTGGAAATGGGAGGAGATCGATGGGTGCACAGGGGTTCCTGTGAAAGCCCCGCAGCAGGGTTGCCAGACAGCGAGGCGTCTAATAGGCTCAACTTGATAATAATAATAATAATAATAACTTAATAGCGCGTTTTCATTTTCCCGTTGAGCAGCTCTGGAAACTTAGACAAGCATCTCCACGCCTCAGTTTCCCCATCTGTGAAATGGGCATAGGAAAACCTAAGACATTTTCTTCAAGGGATAGTAGCATCACAACGGTGCATGTAGTTGGCGTGGTGACTGGCACACCGGGAGTTCATATGTATGTGGATATATATGTATGTAGGTATATATTTTTTCTTAATAAATATTGTTCTTATTTTTACATAACAGGACAGGGACTATGCTAAGGAGCTCCGATTATTTGGCATTAATAATGGAAACAGGGTCCAGGACCTAGAAGTGAGGCCTTCTGTCCTCTGGACTCATTACTTCCTACTGCGAGAACAACTCTGATGTATTGAGCCTCTCTTAATCACACTCTTTCTTTGAAGGGGCTACACTTATTCTTAAAAATGTCTCATAAATCTTACTCCCTGTTTCAATTCATTCTTAGTTAAGATTAAAATGGGGCAATGAATTGGAGCCACTGGTAGCAGATTGTAAGGACAGATGACTTTGAAGTTTGTTATAAATGAACCGAAGAAGCCGGGCACAGTGGCGCACGCCTGTAGTCCCAGCAGCTCGGGAGGCTGAGGCAGGAGGATCATGAGTTCAAAGCCAGCCTCAGCACCCTAAGCAACTCAGCGAGACCCTTTCTCAAAATAGAAAGTAAAAAGGGCTGGGGATGTGGCTCAGTGGTGAAGCACCCCAGGTTCAATCCCCAGCGCCAAAAAAAAAAAAAAAAGAAAAAAAGCAAGGAAGTAAAAGTGGCACTGTCATATTGCAAGTCTGTGAGGGAGGGAGGCTCCTGGGGCTGTGGGTGGCCCTCGCTTCCTGATGTGCACAGGCCTGAGAGGAAATGCTTTTCTGTGAGAAGTTAACTCCGTGTGCAGACCGACTCCTGTAGTGACCCAGCAAAGCCCCCTCCACGGTGGGTTGCCCCCCAGCTGAGCACCCTCACGCCTCAGCCCTGTCCTTACCTGACATCCTTCTAGAACAGCCTCTTAGCCCGAGAGCCTGGGGAAGAAGCTCAGGGCACGCCTGATCTCGGCTGGAAATGTTTCTCTGTCTTTTCTTCTGCTGACCCCTATGTGAACTTGAGCATTTCCCCCAGTTACGAATGAAGGCGACAAATGACAATCATTGTGTTAGCAATACCTGTGGCTTTGTGGCCAACCAAAATCCCAGATGTGCTCTGCTCGCTGAACACTGTGGCGGTCATCGTGAAATATCGCTGGTGCTCATCACTGCTTGGAAATGATGGCAGTTATTAAACTTGCTGCTAGATCTTTGAGTATCACGTATTAATGAATTATAGGTGTATAATAAACGCAGCCATAAACACTAATGAGACGGATGGCATATATTGCTACATATACTATTATATATAGTACCTATTGTATATAGTATATATACATACTATATACTATTATATAGAGTATATATATATACTATTATATGTAGTACCTTATACTATTACCATATATTGCATTATATAAGCTTTTATGTATATTATAATGCATATATTATATTATTACATATACATATGTATGTTTTGCATATGTATATGTAATACATATTATCAGCTCTGTAATGTATGATATATGCTCTATACCAAGTTATAGAGTATGTGTGTGCATATATGTGTGTATATATGTTTACCCTTTATACTTTGTGACATCAGATTTTGAACAGCTTTTAAATTGTTTTCATGGGATCGGCTTTCTGCACAATCTGGCATTACTCATTTTACTCTGAGTAGGGAGAGGCGTGTGAACCTCATCCGACGTCCAGGCGTGTGAGGCACGGAGGAAATGAAGGACCCAGGGGCTTGTTCTGCAGGGAGGGAGTTTCCACTCAGGTGTTTTGTGAAGAGTTTTTTTCTCTGATTCTCTTAGAGGCAAGTTGGAAGCCAGGTGCAGTGCGCATGCCTGTAATCCCAGCAGTTTGGGAGGCTGAGGCAGGAGGATCAGAGTTCAAAGCCAGCCTCAGCAGCTTAGCGAGGCCCTAAGCAACTCGGGGAGACCCTGTCTCTAAATAAAATACAAAATAGGGCTGGGGGTGTGGCTCAGTAGTTAAGCACCCTGGGGTCAATCCCCAGGGCCAAAGAAGAAAGGACCTTCGAGTGCCTGCCTTTGGGTCACACACCCTCCTGTCTGCTGACTCATACACACAGGGCACCTTCGGGTCCCTCCCTCTCTGATTTACTGCTGTTGAGCACGTTTTCCCCAAAGCTCCTCCTAACCAGCGCTTGACGAGACAGGAGGGCGAACCCAGGACCAGCCAGGACCCACCATCATCAGTGCAGGAAAGTGCCATGTGCCCCTTGGAAAGGGACCAGGCCTGCAGCCCCGCCTTTTGCTCCAGGCAGCATGGTATAGAACAGTCTGCACAAAGCTCATCATTGTGAGTCCCCTGTAGGCTTTTGCCACATCTGAGGACCTTCCCCATCACTAAGAGGCATTTTTGTTCTTGGGTCTGATTAAAAGCTCTGGCTTGGGGATCAGACAGCCTGGGTTCTGCTTCTTGGTTGCTGTGTGACTTCAGGTAAGTTACTCAACCTCTCTAGCCCTCAGTGTTGGTTTTCTTATCTATGGAGGGAGAATTAGGGCTCTACCTACCTGACGGGGTTGCTAAGAGGATGAAGTTAGCTATCGCAAATCATGGTGAGAGCAGTGTCACAAGCCCCCAGTAAGAGTTGGCTGTCAAAGTTAGTCACCGGTGACTTAGCATTTTCCTTATTGCCTTTTTTTTTTGGCACTGGGGATTGAACCCAGGGGTGCTTGACCACGGAGCCATGTCCCCAGCCCTCCTTTTGTATTTTATTTAGAGACAGGGTCTCGCTGAGTTACTTAGCACCTCACTAAGTAGCTGAGGGTGGCTTTGAACTCGCGATCCTCCTGCCTCAGCCTCCCCAGCCACTGGGATTATAGGCTTGTGCTACCACGCCTGGCTAAACTTGATTTTTAAAGATGAGGATGAATTTAATTTGGAAAATAAACCATTAGATAGCAGAAATACAAATTTAAAATCAGGAGGGATCTTGGCTTCTTGGTTTTGGGGAGAAAGGGTTGAAGTGTGGAGCCAGGTAGAAAGGGCGAGCGGGGAGTGTGAACCAGGGAGGCTGTGGGTGCAGGTGGGGCCCAGCAGGACCTGGGGCATCTGCCTGTCCACAGGGATCTAGGATCTGAGCCAGGGAAGGTCAGGTTGCATTAGGATTAGAGAGGATAGAAGAACCGGGCAACACAGGGACAGAAATAGTGCCCAGGGCCATGATGACTAGCCATGGGAAGAGCAAGGCTATGTCAGGGGAGAGGCAAGATGGAAGCCGAGGGTAGAGGCAAGGAGTCCCAGGTTAGAGGCTGGAAGGGCAGAGGCCAAAGTTGAGGTGTGGGGGAAAGGGGGCATGGAATTTGGATTGAGGTACGAGTACCCAGAGGTTTATGATGAAGATTTTTCCAAGGGCTACACAAACATAGATGTTTTTTGTAAATGCATATTAAAGGGTCACATGTAGATAACAGTTTACGAATTAGAACTTGAACTCTTTCCCCTCCCTAAGCTGAACCCTCAGGACGGGGATCAAGCAAAATACCACCAGATTGGGACACTCAGTGCTGCCACTGTGGTATGTGTGCCAGCCCTTGGGAGACGCCTAGAAGAATGACCCGGATGGGCATGGCCACCCCTGGGGGACTTGCTCATTGTCCTGGAGTGTGTGGCAGGAGGTCGTAGGAGCAGGGAGGGTTTCATAGCTCTTGTCTCACTGTGCTCAGCAAAACTGGAGGACAGTAGACCAAGTGTACACCCAGCACGTCCCCGCAAGGCGAAGCTGGAGACGCACACAAAACCAAATAGAAAAGAAAGATGACTGCTGTTTGTGAGGTCCCGGCCCCACGCCAGGTGCTTCACACACGGTCCTCACAACAGCCGCATGTGATGGGGCTCCATTTTACAGAAGGCAAAACTGAGTCTCAGATTCAGGTCTTGGCTAAGCTGTTTGTTTCATTTTTTTTGGTACCAGGGATTGAACTCAGGGACACTCGACCACTGAGCCACGTCCCCAGCCCTTTTTTTGTATTTTATTTAGAGACAGGGTCTCCCTGAGTTGCTTAGGGCCTCACTTCTGCTGAGGCTTGAGATCCTCCTGTCTCAGCCTCCTGAGCCGCTGGGATTACGGGGGCCTGGCCTTGGCTCAACTCTTGATGCTGGAAAATGGTAGAACCAGCATTCGGATCCAGGCCCAGGCTGGTCTGAAAAGATGGGACAGGTGGCTTAATTTCCCCCACCTGTATTGCTTCACCTGTATGTGAAAACAGTACCATCCTCAAAATAATTGTGATGGGGTCTAACCTGTGAGGAATTCTGTCTGGTTTATGGAGTTTGTTTTTTTCTTTTGAGGATTAAATGAGATAGTGTATTCATGTTTCAAAAAGCATCTGACACATATTAAATTCTTCCATAAATGCTAATTCCATATTTGACAAATAGAGGTATTTAATAAAGGTTAACTCTTGTTGTTGTTAAGCCCAGGGGCTCAGAGTCTTTGTTCAATCTCATTACGGAGTGTGTGCCTTTAATGTTCTCTGGTAATGGCTCCTTCTTGGGGCTAGCGCCTGTGATCTTGTGGGGAATGCTTTTTAATCAGGATGCTTCAGAAGATTCTTCTTATCAATTGACTCTTTCCCCCCCACACAATTAGTTCACGTTTATTTTTTATTTTCTGCCATGGTGGATATAGATTCTGTGAAGAGTCCTGCCTGTTTTGTTTCTTTAAGAGTGCATTTTTTTTTAGTTGTGGATAGACAGCATACCTTTATTTTATTAATTTACTGTTATGTGGTGCTGAGGATCGAACCCAGTGCCTCACACGTGCTAGGCAAGTGCTCTTACCACTGAACCACAACCATAACCCACATTTTTCTTTCTTATCCTTGTGTTCACATCTGTCCCTGCTGTTTAAAATGGGAAAAAAAAGGCATTTGGAAAATCATTTTAATATCACCAGCTTAAAAAGGAAAGCAAAAATTCACAGTGAGCTATCTAATTTAGAATATTATGAAAGATTAGCTCTGAAAAATGAAACATATTCACTTGAATTTTTTTTGTGTGTGTGTGTATGACTGACTGACCTGGATGCCTTTTTTTTGGGTACCAGAGATTGAACTCAGGGGCACTCAGCCACATCCCCAGTGCTATTTTCTATTTTATTAGAGACAGGGTCTCGCTGAGTTGCTTAGGGCTTCCTAAGTTGCCGAGGCTGGCTTTGAACTCACGATCCTCCTGCCTCAGCCTCCCAAGCCCCTGGGATTACAGGCATGCGCCACTCCCATGCCCAGCTGTTTCACCTGAAAATTTTAAGGTTGTATTACCATCACTTGAACTGAAAGACCTGCAGTGAGTTTTAATTAGGTTGTTTTTTTTATTCTTGTTTTCTTCTTGACTCCCAAAGTTCCCAGGCTTGGAAAAGGTCAAGACAGTTTCTGAATAAAAAAGCAATCCAAGATTTATAATGGTATTCTTTTCTTATTTCTTTTTCTCTTCTTAGGAGCCAACCTTCTAAAAATAACCTTGTGTTGGTTTGGGAGCTTCCTCAGTCTGGCCTAGGCTGATGATTTTTTTTTTTTTTTTTTTTTGGAAGATATTATCACCGCATTTGGTCTCCAGTGATAATTTACATGGCTTTAGAAGAATTCCCCTGAGCAAAATCTTGTGAGGTCGTTCAGGGCAAATGTTGAACATCCAGGCAACTTATCTCTCTGTTTGTTTAGCATTTCTTAGCGTTTGAAGCTGCCCATAAATAATCATGAAGTTATCACAGAGGAGATCAGTTAAGATGGATTGATGTTATTCCCAGATGCAAGTCTGGTAGCAGAAGCCCACCAGTATTTCCAAAAAGTGGCAGTCAGAGCAATAGGATCTATATTGCAGGAAGTTTCCCCTCATTGCCTAATAAGTTGTATGAATTGTGGTCGTCTTGGTGGCCAATCCTGTTGGGCCCTTGATAAAAAAAATTTTTAAAAACTGCTTTTTAATTTTTTTTAAATTTTTTTGGTACCAGGGATTGAACTCAGGGGTACTCAACCACTGAGCCACATCCCCAGCCCTGTGTTGTGTTTTACTTAGAGACAGGATCTCACTGAGTTGCTTAGCGCCTTGCTGTTGCTGAGGCTGGCTTTGAAATTACGATCCTTCTGCCTCAGCCTTCTGAGCTCCTGGGGTTACAGGCGTGTGTCACTGTGCCCGGTGACTCTCCTCTCTTTATTGGACATCTTTTTTCAAATGGATCATGGTCAGACTTGAGTGAATTGTAAACTATACATTGAGTACTTATAAGTCAAGAACTCGTCTAAGTGCTTAACATCTGTTACTGAATTTCATCTTCACCTAGAGTCCTCTGAGGACAGTTATATCTGTTTCACAGAGATGGCAACTGAGTCACAGAGAGGTTCAGTCATTTGCGTGATGTCACACAGCTGGTGGTACTATTTTCTGTACTCTTTATTAACCATTCCAAAAATGGCCCAGGTACTGTTATGGTTTGGATGTGAGGTGTCCCCCAAAAGCTCACATGTGACACAATGCAAGAAGGTTCACAGGAGAAATGATTGGGTGGTGAGAGCCTTAACCGAGTCAGTGAATGAGTCCTCTGATGGGATTAACTGAGTGGTAACTGAAGGCGGGTAGGGCGTGGCTGGAGGAGGTGGGCGTGGCTGGAGGAGGTGGGCGTGGCTGGAGGAGGCTGGCATTGGGGGCGTGGCTCTGGGGTATATATTTGTATCTGGAGAGTGGAGTCTCTCTGCTTCTGATCACCATGTGAGCTGCTTCCCTCCACCACACTCTTACGCCATGATGTTCAGCCTCACCTCGAGCCCTGAGGAAAGGAGCCTTCTGTCTATGGACTGAGACCTCTGAAACCATGAGCTCTGAAATAAACTTTTCCTCCTCTACAATTATTCTGGTCAGGTCTTTTAGTCACAGCAG
>PVHX01022924.1:0-26717 GCA_004024805.1 Geosciurus inauris
TTCATATTTGGGAAGTTTTCTGATATTATTTCATTGAATAGGTTGTTCATTCCTTTGGTTTGGAGTTCTATGCCTTCTTCTATCCCAATAATTCTCAAGTTTGGTCTTTTAATGTTGTTCCAAAGCTCTTGGATATTCTGTTCATGCCTTCTTACCATCTTCACTGTGTGCTCAACTCTATTCTCCAGGTTAAATATTTTGTCTTCTGTATCTGAGGTTCTGTCTTCCAAGTGGTCTAATCTGCTGGTGATGCTTTCTATTGAGTTTTTGATTTGGTTTATTGTTTCTTTCATTTCAAGGATTTCTGTTTGGTTCCTTTTCAGAATCTCTATCTCCTTATTGAAGTGATTTTTCACTTCCAGTATTTGCCTTTGTGTCTCTTTATCGAAGTGATCTTTTACTTCCTGTATTTGCCTATGAATCTCTTTATCAAAGTGATCTATTGCTGACTGAGTTTGCTCTCTTAGATCATTCTTTAAGTCACCGACCATTTTAATTATGTACGTCCTGAATTCCTGTTCTGTCATTCCTCCTGCTGTACAGCCCATGGATTCTAGGAGTGTAGTATCTTGGTTTGTTTGAGTCACTTTTTCCCTTGTTTTCTCATGATGTTTGTGTGTCTTTCCTTCTAGCTCTGCTGATCCAAGGTGTTACAGTTTTAACTCCTATATGGTTATAGTTTCCCTGCAGGGTTTCATTACTTCTTCTCCAGTAGGTGGCGTTGTCCGTTGTTTGCTGGACTTTCCCGGCTGGTATCCTTGGCACTGGTCCCAGGCCAAGGTGAAACTCTGGGCCACTGGTGGAGTCGCTGTTCCACCGTGGCCAAGGTTTGCTCCCAGGTGTTCACTTGCACCCCCTGGTGTGTAGGAAGTTCCGCTGTGTTAGAAGGTGGTCCACAAAGAACAATAGCTGGGGTTCCGCTCAGGAGACAGACAGTCCACAGAAGCAACTGCTAGCGGTCTCTCGTGGTTGGGTGGGCACTGGGTCCAGGCACCCTGTGCGGAAGCAGGCCCGGCATGCCCGGGATAAACTCCGGGCTGAAGCCCTGGGCCGGATCCCCCACCACAACTGCACTCCACTGGTGGGCGCCGAAGTCACTCCTCCTGGCTACGGCTGTCTCCCGGTGGCCCTGCGCTCACACACGCAAGCGAGACTCTTGCGTGGGGTGGTGAACTGCAGAGAGCTGCCCAAGAAGCTGGTTGGAAAATGGCACTCCGCTACTTCCAGTCTCGGTCTTGGAGAGCCAGAGCCCTGTGCCGAGGCCCCCGGTTGCAACTGTTTTTTTGCCAGCGGGCGCTGAAGCCACGCCTCCCGGCTACTGCTGTCTCCCAGTGGCCCTGCGCTCACACGCGCGAGCGAGACTCTTGCGTGGGGCGGCAAGGCGCAGAGAGCTGCCAAGAGACTGGTTGGAGAATGGCACCCTGCTACTTCCAGTCTCAGTCTCGGAGAGCCTGAGCCCTGGGCTGAGGCCCGGGCTGCAACTGCATTTCTCCGGCCGGCGCCGAAGCCATGCCTCCCGGCTACTGCTGCCTCCCGGTGATCCTGTACTCACACACACACGAGCGAAATTCCTGCGTGGGATGTTGAGCCGCAGAATGATGCCAGGAAGCTGGCTGGAGAACGGCACCTCCACCACTTCCAGCCTTGGTCCCTGAGAGCCTAGCGCAGAGTGGACTGTCTAGGCGGCCATCTTGGAACCCATCTTCATAGCTTTATACATCATCCTCTCAGGGGCAGCCTTCAAGGGTTCCAACCTTATTACACTTTGCCTGGCTTCCCAGGCCTTCCTTTGAAATCTCAGTGGAAGCTACTATGACCTCCTAATCCCAGTATTCTGTATTTTCACAGAACTAGCACCATGTGGATGATGACAAGGTCTGCTGCCAACTTGAGCCATAGCTAGGCCTCTTTGGACCATGGCTGCAGAAACCTCTGAATGCCTGGGCAGCTGACCAGGGCTAAAGAACTTCCTAGGCACCCTTGTTCAAGCAGAGTTTCCCCCAACTGCTCTTAGTCTGCAATGGGTATGGGTTTGTTGATTCCTGAGATGCCCTCAAGGGCATTATCTTTGTGCAAAGTACTTAGCATCTCTTTAGTGCCTGTAGTCTCTTCAACAAGTATACCTTCATTGGCCTCAGTTTTATATGCACTTTTCTGGCTGAACTGCAAGTTTTTCAAATCTCTTCTCTGTGCTTTTTGCTTTTGATTCTCACAGTAAACCTGTCTAAAGACTGCTAGCAAAACCCATTTTACCACCTGCATGCTGTGCTTCCTTGAAATTTCCTCCACCTGATTAATTGGTATATCATCTTTAAATTCAGCCTTACACAAACTATCCGGGCATGGACAAAATGTAGACAAATTCTTTGCTAGAATGTAAGTTATGGCTTCAAGTCCAATTTCCAATAGTATTCTCATTTCTCTCTGAAACCTCATGAACCCAGTCTTTCCTATTACAAAATATCAGTATGTCTGATAGTAATATTACTATCAGCATTCTGGTCTTCTGAGCTCCCACCAGTCACCCATTAAATTCTGCTTTTCTGGTTTCTCCAGACTGCAACTCCAAAATTTTTCAAAGTCTTTTCACAAATCATTTTCAAAAGCTTCTAAACTACATGGTCAGGTCAGTCACAGGCACATTCCACTTCTCCATACTAATTTCTGTGTTAGCTTTATGTCACTGTGACCAAAATACCTGGCAAACCAACATAGAGGAAATAGAATTTACTTTGGATTCATAGTTTCAGAGATTCAGTTCCTAGTTGGCCTGAAGTAGGCAGAACACTGTGGCAGAAAGTTGATGGTGAAAGAAAGCTGCTCACCTCATGGAGGCCAGGAAGAAGAGAAAGGGGAAGGACCCACATGGAAGAAGAAATCTTCCAGGGCACACCCCCAGTGACCCACTTTCTCCAGCCATACCCTACCTGCCTACAGTTGCCACCTAGTTAGTCTATTCAAACTAGGAAGGACTGATTAGTTCACAGCTCTCATGATAGAATAATTTCACCTCTGATGAGGGGAAAGAGATCTACTCATACATTGCTTGTGGGATTGCAAATTGGTGCAACTACCCTGGAAAGCAGTATGGAGATTCCTCAGAAAACTTGGAATGGAACAACCCTTTCACCCAGTTATCCCACTCCTTGGCACATACCCAAAGGACTTAAAATCAGCATACTCTAGTGACACAGCCATATCAATGTTTATGGAAGCTCATTTTACAATAAGCTATGGAACCAACCCAGGTGCCCTTCAACAGATGAATGGATAAAGAAAATGTGGTATATATACACAATGGAATATTACTCAGCCATAAAGAAGAAAGAAACTGTGACATTTTCTGGTAAATGGATGGAACTGGAAACCATTATGCCAAGTGAAAAAAGCTAATCACCCCCAAAAAACCAAAGGCCAAATATTCTCTCTGATATGCGGATGCTAACTCACAATAAGCAGGGGACAGGGGAGAGGGAAGAACAGAAGTTCATTGGATTAGACAAAAGGGAATGAAGGGCAGGGAGGGGTGGGAATAGGAAAGACAGTAAAATGAATCAGACATAACTTTTCTATACTCTTATTTGAATATATGACCAGTGTAACTTCACATCATATACAACCACAAAAATGGGAAGTTATACTCCATGTATGTATGATATGTCAAAATATATTCTATTGTCATGTATAACTAAAAAGAACAAATTAAAAAATTTATAAAAAAGAATCATTTTATCTTGGAATATTCCTGAATGAACACAGGAGCTTTTGGCCAGGGCATCTCATATCTAAACCATAATATTAAGCCTCCTGTGCAAAATAAGAGTCTGGAATAGCAGGGGCTACTCTGAGGGATCATTCTGAGTATGCTTCCAACAACTGCTCCTTTAGAGGTTTAATGAAAGCATTGACTAGAATTTTTGCTCAGGAAATATTTGACAACCTATGAGATGCAAAAGGAACACATTCCAAGGAACAGTGCTAGCCCCAGGCTTTTCTCCCCATCTCCAGAAGAAAGCCAATGTTTTATTGCTCTTGGTCTGAATTGGTAGGATAAATGCCTCATTACTCTAGGTTGCTTTATACAAGCTTAAAGCCTTTTTGCTGTGAAGAAAAAAATCTGTCCTTTCCCTGAAGAGGAACAGGCTGAGTTTCTTGATTCTAATGGGACTTGAATGTTTTTTCAGCAGCAATAGAAGCATGGAATTCTTTCCTGAAATCTGAGCAACGACCCCATTGTAGAAATTCTCCTTGCTATAGGTAACTGGGCAGTGGTTTGTAGGAACAGGTTGCTCTTTGAAGGAGAGTGTTGGGAGAATGGGACAGAAAACTGTTCTTCCAAATGGTCTTCATGAAAGAGCTGGCCCCAGATACCTCTTTCTTACAAGATGGGAATTTTAATCTGTAGACATCAGGTTCCTTACTTACTCTTTACCTCTCCTGAATCCTCTTTCAAAGCATGTGTGTATTCAAGTGATCAATGTTCCATTTGTCTTGGTTGGGTTTGTCTGCTTTCCCAAATTCGAAAAACAGAATCACCCTTCTTCTTTACTTTTATTTAGTTCTCTAGTTGTAATAGATTTTTGAAATGTGTTCTTATTCTGGGCCTTTTATTGTTTGGCATGAAAATTGGTGGAGAAATAATTTTCCTTACCAGTATGTATAGCATCCCTCCTGTTCAAAACACTTCTTAAAGATTAACCAATTAGTTCTCTCAATACTATTGTCTTAGTGGGATAATTAATAGTTGACTAATAATAGGATGAAGAATAAAAATGATTTTTACTCTTTTCATAAGTGTCTTCAAGTTTCAAAGCATATTTCCTGCCACCAGCTAGAATACAGAATAGGGGAGAAAAGGGAGAGAGAAATCTCTCCACTCTCTCTCTGCCTCCTCATGAAGTTCTCCATCAAGGACTTAGGTGCAGATTCTTTAGGGGATAAACTCTGCAGAGCCAACTTTGTCTAAGGACTTGAGTATGAACTTAATTCTAAGCCTGGTTTTCCTTTTGGTTTAGAATCACAGTATGTTGGGGGAATTCAGACCTTAGAGATAAAATTAGGCAACCACTTGTCTTCACAGGTGTGAAAACTCAGGCAGAGAAAGGTTGGATTATCTCAAGGTCACACAGGACTAGATTGGTTTGTTCCCTGTTCTGCCCTTGGTGTCTCAGAGGAAATGTCTGCTCACCTTGAAGTTCTTATGAGAATGGATTAGTTATGTTATTGTCCAGTGCTAGGGGGCACCTGTGTGGGTTCCTGAGCTGGGTGGATGCTACTTGCTTCATCCAGCCCAGCTGGTGTGTTAAAGAAAGTAGACGAATCACTGTTGTACAAAAATACTCTCTAAGTACATTTGGTGAAAATAGGATATAGAATACATCATTTATCTCGAGAGGGCCAACGAATATTTGGTTTAAACAACACTCCATTATGATGCTCACTGTAGCAAATTCTGTAATTATAAGTTTTATGGCAACCACCATTACTAAAACATTTTCATCTCTCTCCTAGCTGACTGAAAAACTGTAAATTGGGTGAAAATTTTCATGGCTAGCCCCTGCCTGTTAGAGAATGGATGGCTCCTGGGAGCTCAGGGAAGGAAAGAAAATCTCATTAGCTGCCTCTGAGTTATTGTTGAATGGGAAGAAACGTGCGTATATTCCTTTTCCAGTCTGCAAAAAAGAGTTGAGTCTATTTCCCTCTGTATTGCGGAATTATGAAAAAAGAGGCAGAAAGGTTTCATTTTCCAAGCTGTATAGAATCACTAAAAAGAGTTGAGGGGAAAATGCTTTATTGAGCCACTTTTCAGTGTGCTGTGGATAAGGCTGCTCTGCTCACGATTTTAGCATCTAACCATCTTATGTTTAAGTCTGACATTTTTCTCTGCTCTGTCTTGATTATTGTGTCATTGGAATGTTGCATTCCTGGAGTGAGATAAAGGATTTGAAAGCCTAGTTGGAGGCAGCAAGGCTTGGCATGCATCCTAGCTTGTGGTCATTTCTGAAGTGGTAGGACCTAGCCTCAGGGGTTAAGGTAATCCAGTTGGTTCTGTACAGGTTGGACACAATGCCACATGGTAATGGGTGCCTGACAAACAGTATTCAAGGACATGTAGTTCTGGGACAGGATTGAAGACACTTAAAATCTTTTCTCACTCCCGTCTTGAAATGTAATTTTGATTATCCAACCATAAGTAGATTTCTTAACCACCAAGTCGGTCACCTCATTGTTTACCCTGAGTGCCATGTTTTTTGACTGTGGGCTCACTCTCCCCATCCTTTCTTGGCTCCTAGTCCTAGGCACCAAGGATTACCTCAATTTCTTAGCTTTCCGTGCTCCTCCCCTCTTCCAGATTATTTTAGATTACAAATATCTTCATTCTCAAAATTCAGAGAGCATTTATTTGGCATACTACTGGAATAAGATATTTTCTTATAATTATTTCACTTGGTTTGCAAATCATTTCATATACCTAGTGTGTCTCCCTACCTGATGTGCCTTGGGGACAGGGCTACCTTCTTTTATCTAGTGTCTAGGGGATTCTGGAACATAGTATGTGCACGATCAACAGCTGTTGACTTGTAATATAGTACGTAGGGGAAAGTCTTAAGTCCTTTATTCACTATTAGCTCTTGAAGACAAATTCAGTCCTTTGCCTTTCTGTGCTGTGCACTCACTTGACGCATAATAATATCTGTTCAATGAATGAATTGTGATCACTTGAGAGACTGTTTGCCTTTAGCTTCCCTCATATTTCCAGGCGCTCAACATCTATAAAACATGGACAACTCCTCTTCTAATGGGGCATTTTCATAGTTGCTGCTCACGTTTGCTGTGATCATGGGTGTATGGGATTATTTTTGGGTATTATTCTTTTCTTCTAATATCCATGTCTTTGCAAAAATTGTTTCTGTGCAAAGTACCCATTTTTCATCCTCATATACACAGATGTGAATTGAAAAATACTAGTATCACCCTATTCTCTACCCTACTTTCTTGTGATATTACTTCTAGCATACTTAAAACTTGTCTAGAAATAAGTGAGGATAAAATATTAAATGAAAGTACTCTCTAAGTATTGACCTATATAATATGAAACAAAAATGACCCCAGGCATCTCCTTGCCTTATCCCTTCTTCCTGAGAGCTGGAGACCCATAGCCATATGTCCAGAGCTGTGAGGATGTTCTTCTTGCATCCATCTTTTCCTTTACCTTGTGGTATCATGGATGTTCTGCCTAAAATCTCCAAATCCTGACTGTTGACCTAGTTAACTTATAATTTTATTTTCTGATTTTATAAAATGTTCACACATTTTCTTAACATAATAATAAACTTATATTTTTAGCTGAATTCTGTTATTATCCTTTAACTATTCCTTTACTAATAAACTTCCTACTATATGGTAACTTACATAGTTCTTCAGAAATGCTGAATACTTAGAAATATACAACTAGGAAAGGATATTTTGTTTATCCCCTTATTTGACAAACACTTGATACCTACTGTGTGATGTTTAATGAAAAACTAAAAATGATTTTTAAAAAAAGGATGCATCTTTTCCCTGATATCTGGAGGTTTGCAATCTACAAAGGGAGCAGAACAGCATTTGAGTTAAGGATTTGAGGGCGGGGGCTGCACCCTTGGAGTCTGTGGTCTCAGAGAAAGGAAAAATTTATTATGATTTGGGGCAATCTGAAGGGCCTTTCATAAGGCAGAGCTTTGAGGTGAAACCAAGATGGTGAGTAGATGAAGAAGAAGGTGAAGCAGGAGTTAAGGAGGCTGTTTTAGGCCAAGGAAAGAGCTGGAATGAAAACTAATGGATAAAAGTGCGTGCGTAGTTTGGGGCCAGATGTCAGCAGACTGCCTTCTGTGTGAAAGATAACAAAACAAAAACAAACCATCCACTTTTTTCCCCCTAAAGTAGGAGCAATAGTTATTCCTCTGTTTTATTTCTTGCAGCCGAAAATACTAATGTAGTAATATAATTACTGCCATTCCTACAGATGGATGGAAAGCGCAGATGCCAATGCTAAGGGGGGAAAAGGTGTTTTGAAAAGATAGCAGAGGATGTGGAATCATCAAGTCATCAGCAGTGGCTCCCTGAACGTGGAGGAGCCTGGGCTGCAGATACACAGTTAATCATTGAACTTTTCCTTAACAGACAGAGAAAAGTCTCTATGGAATAGCAAAAACAGCAGAAATTCTAAGTTGGGGTCCTGAGGTCTAAATCTGCTGTGTGGCCCTGGGGAAATCTTTCATCTTCCTAGGTCTTAGCATCCTCCTCTGAAAAATGAAGTGATTGAATAAGAAATCTTTAAGGTTTATGTGGGTTGTTCTATGGTAGTCTAGGAGGGTGTCTCTAAGTTTCCTTGCATATCTGCTTTATTTGGGAGTCTTAGCCCCTGAGAGTATTAGGTGGTAACTGCATTTCTCATAAGACTCTCACGTCCCCCACCCCCAAGGATCTTTCTGCAGGTACTCTGCACCAGGAAAACCTGAAGTCTATCCAGACTGGTGCAGTCTATACTTATCTTGCCCTTTCCAACCCTGGATTATTGATCTCTGGAGGAAGAAGACCTATTTTTAACTTTTTCTTGTTTTTCTGCCCTGAACCTCACACTGTTGTAGACTTTCTTGTTTCAAGACATCTTTATTGAGATTTCCTGGGTGCCAGGTATTAGGGGCACAAAGGCAAAAATTCCCCTTAAAATAGAAGAACACACATACAAACAAATAAGTGTCTGGGAGTGTGTCGATTAAGTGAACAGCTAATTGTTTTTTTTGAAACCCACAGGCCTAAATATTTACTGATTATTTCCTACTATCCCATTAAATAACAACTGCCCAACATCTTTGAAGGAATTTAAGCTCATGAAAGGGTAAAGATCATCCCAGTCATTGTCAACTTATTGAACTCCACAAAGCTAAGGATGATTTATAAAATCCCATTACAAATACCCTCTTGATGATCTGGTCATAATTAACATGTATGTTTAGTTGCTTTCTAAAACTCTAAGTGGTTTTGTTGTAAATTCTCTCCCCTGCTACTTCCCTGTCTCCCAGTTTCCCCTTGTTTCTCTAATTTTTCACCTCTTTCTCTCTTCCAACTATACCCCCATTTCCTACTCTTTGATGAATTTATTTTCTTCATCACCTTATAGGTAGCTTTAGTAAGTGTTATTTAGGTGCTAGACACCTAGGTCTTTATTTAATCCCAACGCCAATATTTTCTGAAGAAACTGAAGCTCAGTGAGGCTCAGTCATTTAGCCAAGGTCACCCAATAGGGGGCAGAACTCAGAACCTCAGTCAGTATGACCTATCGAAATCCAGCCTTATGTCTTTCCAAGGTAGTCTTAAAAAATCATTTAAGTATTCCTGAAACTCTTCAGATAAGTTCTAGAAAGTTAAGATAGTTGTGTTTTCTTTTATAACAGATACAATTATTTGAGGAAAAAAATGGCTAAAACTTGCAAAATCTGTAGGAGAGAACTTCTGGGCCCTTTGGAGATTTTTACTGAGCACCAACATCTCCTCAAAGGCCAAGAACAGCAATTATGATAAAAGAGACTAGGAAATAAAAGGAATAAACAATGGAGTGATTGCCCTGGAAAAACCATAACCCATCGTATGTTTCCACTTTGATAATGACCTTCCATCTTCTCAGAGGGATTTGGAGCACGCATGCTATCTGAAGACAGATTTTGAACTCTGGCATTTTATTGCCTTGACAAGGACAGCTGTAATAAGGGAAGACTCTGAGCTGCAACAAGCGGAACAATTAAATGTATTTACCTGGTGACATTCAAAACTATTTCTTTATTGGAAATGAGGGTAAACCAGCCCTGGTGCTTATTGTGTAAGGACTTATGTTTTTTTTCCTTCAATATTATTTTTGGATGTTGCTTGGAGTGTTATGCTTTTGAATTTTCAGTTTAGCTGAAGTTTAGTTGAAAATAATGTGAATTTAAAAGGCATGGAAGTCTCTTGTCATTTTAAGTTTATAATGTTTACCTATCTGATAATAACTGGAAATTATGGAATTATACCCAAGTTAAGCTTATTGAATCAGGCTGAATTTGACATTAATATTGTGACTAGGAAAACCTAGGAACTGAATTTTTTGTCTTTTTCTTGATTTCATGAGACTCCCCATACTGGCAGTAAAGATTTCCTTGAATTAGAAGAATTGACTTCTCAGTTGCTTTTGAAACTTTGTCTAGAACCCTCACAATTTAAGAATTACAGTGCTTAATTTTTTTCTCTGTTATGATGACACAATCTTAGCTAGAGCAATACGAAGAGGAAAGAACAGCGACACTATGCTGAAGCCCTGGGCCTCTCCCTGGAGTTACTACAGAGTGGCCGGCCATATTCACCAGCTCTTGGACACATGGCTGCTGAGAGCTTCCTATGGTAGCACACCGCTGACTAACCATGTCCATAATCAATTGTGCTATCATTGAGACTTAGAGTAATATTTTATGTCCCTTTTGAAGGACATAAAATTCTGCTAAATTATTCCATGACCAGCAAATATTTGCTCAGGATTGACTGTGCCAGGTACCAAACTAGACCTATGGATACAAAGCAAAACAAGCCACAGCCCTTGTCTTCAAAGCTTCTTTATCCAATAAGAAATTGGAGACCTTCAGGAAAATATATTGATTGTATTCCTTTGTTAATGAAAGTAGTGAATTCAGAATAAAAATTGTTAATTGTTCACTGTTAATTTTGGGCTATTATGAATAAAGCAGCTATGAACATGCATGAAAATCTTTTTGCCAACATATCTCATGACTTCTCTTGGGTAGCCTTGGGATGAAATTGCTAGATAATATAATGTATGCATGCTTAAATTCATAAGAAACTGCTGAACTTTTCCAAAGTCATCATCCCATTTCATACCTACTTGCCACGTGTGTGTATATTTCCTATATTTTATTAAGATTTTTTGTTTCTATGGTTAACAGTGCTACTGTAATGTTCTTCTTTGTCTGGTTTTAGTGTCAAGCCAAGGCAGCTGATTCTTTGATTTTGCTGATCTCCTCGACCCGTTCTATCTGCTTGGACGCCTGCTCTAGGCTTTGTCTTCTTGATCTTTGCTCATCTTACCCCTAAATTCTACCTTCCCATTTCGGGCACTTATTTGCTACGTTTGGACTTCTGTTTGTACTTCTCAGGACCTTTGGACCATTCTAAATTTATAAAGAGAGCCCAGGACCTGGGTTATTCTGTTTTTCTCCGTGCTATATAATTATCAGTCATAGCCTCCTGAGAGTCTGAGGCACAAATCTATTGGAAGATATTCCAACAAAAACAAACACTCAGAAGCAAACTAGTGTCCTAGGAGGGCAGATCTATTAGTAAATTGTTAACTTCCACTTCGAGCTCTTAGGACTTTGAATCAAAGTCTTCCTCTAATTAGCTCTTAAATCTTGATGTGCCCTCAGCTCCTCCTCATCTGATACACTTCTTAAGCAATCTCCTCCAGTGCCACAGTTTGAATTGCCAGCTGCATCTTCATACCACTGGGTCTACCTTTTTAGCCTTGTCTCCCCTCCTGAGTTCTAAACCTATGGATTTCTTTTGTGTACTGTATATCTCCTCCTTGAATTTCCTCAGGCCTTCCATCTTGATGTGTATGATTTAATTTTTTTTCAGTTTTGTCCCATGTCAGTGAATGAACCTCTGTTCATCTCATTGCTCAAACTTCATCCTCAAATTCTCCTACTCCCTGTTCCCATTTATTATTTTCATTTATTATGACATTCTTAGGTCCATTTCCTTTCTTTTAAATTTTCTTTTATGATGCAATATTCCAAGCTTACAGGATATTATACAAAATGCATAATTGTATATGTACAGTTTAAAGAAGAATCTAAGAAAACACATTGCATTCTTCCAGAATCTTCCCTGTTATTGCAACTTCTCTCCCACCAGAGATGACTCCTTCCCTCACCAGAGCTAACTGCTCTTTAGACTTTTGTTTTAATTATTAATTATGTAATTATTAATTATTCCCTGGCTTTTATTTATAGTTCTGTCCCATTGACGTATTATTTAGAGTTATATTATTAGGTTTTGAAACAGTGTCAGGACCAAGTGTAACTGTGCAACAAAAGTCAGTGGATGGAGGTTTTCACTGGAAGAGAGACAGGTACAGAGTCTCAGATTTCCTGAGCAATCTAAGGGTTGACAGTCCCTGGACCAGACTCACCCAGGTGTTCTGTCTTAGGTTATTAAGAGGGGTGACGCTTCTGTTGCCAACCTCTCAGGTCACCCTGCTCTAATCTGCTCTGCTTGGCCTTTCTGTCTGGGAAGCAGCAGTCATTCTGAGATGTCTTGCTACTTTCTTCCTAAAAATTCTCTACTTTCTTAGCTGAACTTACTATTCTCTTGATTTAATCAGTGTTTCTCTATTTTTTTTTTTAACTGTCCAGAAACAACATGTCTAGAAACAACATCTCTTTAGAAAAGAGCTTGTGGGAGATGAAATCTTTGAGACATTTCCTGTCTTTAAATGCCTTTATTTTTCCTTTGTATTTGGTTGATAATTTAGTTGGGGAGAGAATTCTACATTGGAAATTTCCCTAATTTTGTCATTGAAAGCTTAGACCCATGCTCACCCTTTAGACTTTGTATGTACCTTGCCATTTTCATCTGGGAATGTGTGGTATCTCTTCACTCCTAAGTGCTGTGACATCAGTCTAGTTTCGTCCACTGTGTTGGAAATTCAGTGGGCTGTTGTGACCACAGAATTCATGCCTTTCACTTCTGGCAAAGCTTCCTTGAATTATTTTCTTGGTGATTTCCATTTTCCCTGTTCTATTTTTATACAACTTCTATTATTCAGATGATGAACCTCCTTAATTTTCTTTCCCATTTTCTATTTTATCTTTTTACCCTAATTTTGGGGTAATTGTGACAACTTTATCCTTCATTTATTATCCTTTATTTTTTTTTTTTACTTTTTCATTAGAATTTAACTTCTAAAAGCTTTCTTATTTTCTGAACATTTCTTTTACTTACACTCTTTTCTTGTTTTCATGGATACAATATCTTTTCTTACCTTGGTGAAGATAATAACGATGGTGTTTCTTTCTCCTTGTACACTATCTGTTCCCTCTGGGTTTCTTTTGTGTATTTGGATCTCAATATTCTGTAGGAGTGCTGCATATACTCCATTTTCTCTCCCACATCCATTCCTACCCTTCTCTGGCCTGCTCTGAGCCTGGGGTATCTGGCTTCCTTGCCACTGGCTTTCATTTAGTCTTGGTCAATAGTAAGCACTAGCAGGAGACTGGAGAGAGTGAAGAGGGTGCTGTTGGTGTGTCCTTACCAAGCTACCCTCGTGGAGCCTAGAGACCTCAATTACATACAAGCCAAATGGTGAAAGTTGATACCATTGTGGGGTTCCAGAAAGACTGCTGTTTCCATCCACCTTCATTTTAAACACAGCCTAAGTCACAGGGAAATGACACTGACTTTATGGATACTTGCTGGCTGCACTTGGGTTTAAGGAGGACAGTAAGGTCATCAATGGCATCTTGACATTTCTGAACCTAGATGAGTATCAGGAGTTCTCATGTGACCTTGACACTTGTTTGCCTCTCAGTGAGTTAGGATTGTGATGGGTGAGAGGGCTATGAAATGAGAAGGGTTAGTCCCAGTAATATCTAACTGGAGAAACTTCTTTTAAATGGAGTCTTGTTCTTATAGCTCAGAACTTGGAGATCAGTGGACCTTCTGCCTAATGCCCAAGCTTGGGACTTTATTTCTCTGAAAGTCTGAAGGTGTGCAATAATCCAGGGCAGAAATAAAAGTGTAAGGAGCATTTAGTCATTCCACAGGCAGGTCTAAGCTGCTTATCTATGTTAGAAAATAGGAACTTTCAAAAGGAACAATTGCCTCTCTTTGAAGAAACTGTCAGTGAGAAGCTTTTAAAATAATTTCCTTGCAAAATGCATAATGCTCTTACGCAGAAGTCTCTGACACGACTGTTTAGCAGCCTCTTCCATTTGTATGAGCTCTGGAATATCAAACATTTCTTGTGCAGACGCAGAAAATGGTTTGCTTATCACACCATGCCTGTCAGCGACGTTGTGGGTGCCAGCTCTCGCACAGTGGGGCTGAGGGTGAAGAGGGTATGGTGTGATGGGTCTGCTACAGAGATCAGGCGCTTTAGAAGTCCTGGTGCTTGAGGGTTCACAAAGGAGCAGATGGGTTAGCACATTCCTCCTCCTTATCAGCCTGCCTGTTTTTCATTCCCAGCTCTCTTGTGGGATGATGGTTCTTTAAGGTCCTCCAGGCAGAAGAGTCTGCTTCAGAGCTTCCACTGAAGGTTAGCACTGATCCCAGATAACACAGATCTCCCATTCTGGGCTGTTGTATCTCTAGCAGAAATTTTTCTGGCAGTTTCCAGAAAGATTCAGTAGGTGTAAGAACCAATAGTAGGTTTTATCACTTGGTTAAATCCCACAAAATCATGATGAAAATAAAAATGGTTTACTATTATTGAGCATTTACTGTGTAAGCACATACAAAGTAGTGAGATCTTTTTTTGGGTATGGGGATTGAACTCAGGGGCACTCACTCGGCCACTGAGCCACCTCCCCAGCCTGACTTTTTAATTTTATTTAGAGACAGGGTCTCACTGAGTTGCTTAGCACCTTGCTTTTTGCTGAGGCTGGCTTTGAACTCACAATCTTCCTATCTCAGCCTCCCGAGCTGCTGGGATTACAGGTGTGTGCCACACAGTAGTGAGATCTTCAAAAGAATTTTTGTTTTTACACATTATCATATTGAATCTTACACCACACCCAGTTAGGTGGGTTTTATTATTTTCCATTTTAGAAATAGAGAAGTTTAAATAACTCGGCCAAGGCCACAGAGCCCTGTAGCTGGGCTGAGTTTGAACTCAGGTCAATTTTGGAAAAATTGCAAAATGCATAATGCTCTTATGCAGAACTCTCTGACACCACCGTTTATCAGTCTCTTCCATTTGTATGAGCTCTGGAATATCTTGAGGGTTCTTTTCACTTTGCTAATGATTCCCTAATTATTATGTGCAAGGATCTCCTGAAATTCTGATAAAAATATTAGGTACCTGGTCTGTATCCCCTCAGGATTTTTATGGTAGGCCTGGAGTGGGGCTGCATTTTTAATATGCATTTGAATATATGCCACAAGGAATTTTGATGCAGATGTTTCAAATATTGTCTTAGTTGATTTGTGCTTCTCTAACAAAATACCACAGACTAGGTAGTTTATGAGAAGTAAAAGTTTATTTTTTCATGGTCCTGGAAATTGGAAGTCCAAGATCAAGGCACTGGCTGGACTGGTGTCTGGTGATGACTGGTGTCTGGTGATGGCTGCTCTCTGCTTCCAGATAATGCTCTGTGGCCATACTCTCCAGAGGTGAGAAACTCTGTGTCCTCATATGGTAAAAGGGATGGAAGGCCCAAGAGGACTCCCTTCAACTCTGAGCCCTTTTGTAAAGGTGCTAATCCCATTTATGAGAGTGGAACTTCAGGACTAATCACACCCCAAATGTCATACCTCTTAAGACTATTGCATTGGTGATTAAGTTTCCACATTAATTTTGAGGGGCGATCATCAAAAATCTCTAACAATGACCAGGTACAGTGGTGCACACCTGTAATTCCAGTGGCTTGGGAGGCTGAGGCAGGAGGATCGCTAGTTCAAAGCCAGCCTCAGCAATATAGTAAGGCCTTAAGCAGCTTAGCAAGACCTTGTCTGTAAATAAAATACAGAAAGGGCTGGGGATGTAGTTCAGTGGTTAAGCACCCATGGGTTCAATCCCTATCACCTCCCCCTCAAAAATATGTAGCAAGTACCACTGCTATAAGCTGAATGCTTGTGACTTCTACCCCCCAAATTCACCTGTTAAAATGTAATCCCCAGTGTGATGGTATTAGAAGATAAGGGCTTTAGGAATTGATTAAGTCATAAGAGTAGAGCCCTTGTAAAAGAGACTCCAGCTTAGTCTAATTAACTAATGGTGGTGTAATAAAAGAGAACCCAGATAACTCCCATCTTATCATAGAGAAGGTACCATCTATTAACCAGAAAGTAGGTCTTCTCCAGACACTGAATCTAATGACATCTTGGTCTTGGACTTCCCAGCACTGGGAACTATCAGAAATAAATTTCTGTTGTTTATAAGCCACTGTTCATGGTATTCTGTTGCAGTAATCTGCCTGGGCCAAGACAATCATACAACAAAAAAACACTGGAAAGTGGCTACATCAATGGCCAAGCCACTTTCTGGGCATCTGTGGCCATGTAGAAACAGAATCTATGAATCTAAAATACAAAGTGGGATGTTATCCCAGTTGGGTTGACTTCTTTGTCCAGGAGACCCATGGGGGTTGACTTCAGTTTCCCTACATGGTTTGGTTTCCAAGAGGGTTGGTGCAAGTCTGTGCCCTCAGCCTGGGCTTCTGGGTCTGCTGGAGATATTGAACGCCCAGGAGTTTTCTGTAACTTCTGTTTATTCTGTCACAGTTCTGGTGGCAGTCAGTGAAATCTGAGTCCCCTTGGTCTTCCTGAATTCTATTTGTCTCAGTTTCAAATCCATGTATTACAATTGGTTAGAACTGAACTGATTTTGGGCAGGATATATGAACCTATTTCTTGGTGACACATATTCAGTGGTACATGCTGCAGCCTTTACTGAGGGGGCCAATGGGACTATTTGCACCTAAGAAGGCCTGCAAGGAAAGAAAGTGCAAACCTCTAGTTCTGGTAAAAAAGTAAATTTCCAATAAATAATAATCTCTCCTTAAGAGACAATTTTAGCAGGTCCACAAGCCCTCAATCCAAGCAGGTCTTCTTGCTCATAGAGGACTGTCCTGGGAGTGGGAAAAGTGGGAGGGTAGAGGAAAGAGGTGCGGTCGTGAAGTGCCCATAGACTAGAGAGGGTGTGCTGGGTTTTGTTGTATTGCATAACAGAATTAGAAAAACTCTCCCCAAATTGGCTCACTCAAATTCAGCCAGCTTTCACTCTGGCAGGTAGAAGATATGGCTACAAAGCCACCCATTGAGAAGATCTAGGAGATAAAACTTCTAGTCAAAGCTGTTTGACATGTGTCCAATTTCCATAGGCCCTGGAGGTCAAGAGATTTGTTAGTTAATTCAAGGTCAAATGCTCATGATTTACTCTGCTTTCCTGGGGTGGTTCACACTAAAGGTGAGGGCATAAGAAAGAGACAATGTTCTAACAAAAACATTTCAGGAATCCATGAAAAAAGTAAAAGGTGACTGGCAGGAAATAATTGGGGAATAAGGCATTACTCCTGGATGATCTGAATCTGATTCAGATCAGAGACCTCTGGAGGATTAGCCAGCAGCTGCTGTCATGGGCCCTGTTTCAAGTGTCCTGGGATTCTGGGGCACAGTTAAGCACATCCTGAGTTTCCAGATGAGGTGGGACCTGTTGAATTTGAGCTTCCTGTGGATCCTGTAGTCACAAGCTGAGGGTGGTTCCTAACTGCACAGGGGCTTCCTCTTCAAAGTGACTTCTTTGTAGCACTTAGGTGACTAGAGCCATTCAGTTGGTATCTTGGAGGCCATCCAAATTATTTTTAATGTACTAGAGCAATGGCTCTCAAATGAGGCAGCTTCCCATCCCTGCCCTGCCTCCACACATACCATAAGGACATTTAGCAATGTCTGGAGATATATATGGTTGTCATAGTTGAAGAGGCAGGGGGATGTTGTTGCTACTGGCATCTAACGGGTACAGGCCAGGGATGCTGTTAGATATCTTACAACACACAAGATAGTCACCCACAGTAAAGAATCATTCAGTCCAAACTTCAGCAGCACTAAAGTGAGAAATACTGCACCAGCAGATGTCTCTTGGAAGATGAGCATGTCATATAACTGGGACAAATGGAGCGTCTGTGGTTGGGGCTGGTATAGGATTCTGCCTTTTTAGAGCCTCAAGAGCAGTTTTGAACTCCAGCTGTGCTACATACCCAGAGATGGAAAGCAGTCCTGTTTTCCATTTACCTGTAAGGATGATAACAGAATGCTGCAGTCCAAACTGCTTCTACCTCCTGTCCTCAGAAACCCCAAGGGAGGGCATGTGTCCCTGCTGGCAGGCCCAGATGTCCAGAACTAAATGGAAGGGCTGTGGACAGGCTATGCACAGGGCTTGAAATGGCTGCCTGCTGTGTTTGTGTTCATTCCTAGAGGAGGGCATTAAGCTGCAAGTTTCACAGGGGGCAGGTTTAGTTAGTTTAGTGCCTGTCACTTCCATGTCACTGGTGAGTCCCAGTTGGGCTTCGGTAAAGAGCCTATCTGTGCCTTTTTTCTATCTTCTCTACTTGCAGGCAATATAAAGTTAGTCAAGTGGCTAAAGCTCTGTGATCCTCTGTTTCCTCATCTTTAACTTAGAAATAATAAAAGTTCACATTACTTAGTTCATAAAGTTTGAAAGGATTACATGAGATAAGGCATGGTGAGTAGAGATGTTCAAGAAATTTTCCCAAGAAACAGGTAGTTAGAGGGTCAGATACAAGGGTCAACAAGCAAAAAAAAAAAAAAAAAAAAAAAACAACCTGAGTGTCGTGGTAGGAATACAGTGAGATAACACAGGAAAACACCAAGCACAAGGTTTTCATTATGGGAACTTGGGAAGGATTCAATAAATATGAATTTACTTCTCCTTATGAAGACTTCACAGAACTTCACAGGAGAGACAGACACGAGAAAAGGGCCAGGTATACATTTTGAGCTATAGCAAGAGGAGGTTAATAAGTTTATATTTGATGATCCCTATTTACTCCATGTAATACAAGACTACATGTCCAGAGAGAGGGAGGAAATGAGAACAAGATTCGAACTCGGGAGGTGCTTTTGTCAGCTGTCTCACTGCTGTGACTAAAAGACCCAACAAGAACAACTGTGGTGGAGGAAAAGTTCATTTGGGGGCTCACAGTTTCAGAGGTCTCAGTCTATAGACAGCAGGCTCTATTCCTTGGGGCTCGAGGTGAGGCAGAACATCATGGCGGAAGAGTGTGGTAGAGGGAAGCTGCTTACATGATGATCAGAGAGCAGAGAGAGAGACTCCACTTGCCACATACAAAATACATACCCCAAAGGCATGTCCCCAATGACCCACCTCCTCCAGCCACACCCTACCTGTCTTCAGTTACCACTCAGTTAATCCCATTAGGGAATTAATCCACTGATCAGGTTAAAGGTCTCAAAACCCAATAATTCTCTAAACTTTCTTGCATTGTCTCACATGTGAGCTTTTGGGGCACACCTCACATCCAAACCATAACAGGAGGGGAGAGGAGTTTGGGAAGTTGATGTGGGAGATGAGAAAATAAATCAAGGTTTTTTTTTTTTCCCTAGAGAAGTACATAGGACTTTCTTTTTCCTAGTTTTTTTGTGCAGAATGGATCCTTTGTTGGAAGAGGCAGCCCTCATACATGTTGGACATGTGGGTAGTCAAGAGGGTAGAGACAACTGGCAGCAGTGGACATGCTGGTGAATTGTGGGATTAAGGTGATTAGAAAGGGATGTTCATCCAGGAGGTGGGTAGCAGACTGAGAGAAGGAACCCAGAGAGAGGGTCTATGAGAAAGGAGTTGGGAAGCAGGAGATGGAAGACAGGAAATATCTCATACAAGAACATCACAGAGTTTGATATTTTGCAGAAGTAGAAGTTCTGGGTGGTCAGTTCCACCATGAGCCCATGTGAATGAATTCTGCAGGAGCTATGAAGATCCTTAGAGTAGAAAGATGGAGGTTCTATGGACACTGACTTTGTCTATGGTGATGGCTAGAAGTGAAATGGACTGGAAATGGAACCATGTGGAAAATATAGAATGTATGGTGTGTCTCAAAAAGATATGTTGTAGTCCTAATCCTCATTGCCACAAGATGTGACCCTTTATGAAAGTAGGGTCACTGCATATACAAATATTTAAGGGACTAGGGTTGGTCTTTATTCCACATGATTGATGTTCTTATAAGAGAGAATGTCATGTGAAGAAATACACAGGGACAGGATGGCTATGTGATGACAGAGGCAGAGATAGGAGTGATGAATCTATAAGCCAAACAATGCCAAGAACTTCTGATAAGCTTCGAAACTAGATAGAAGCAAGAAATGCTTCTTCTCTCCAGGCTTTTAGGGAGTGTGGCACTGTCCACACCTTGATTTTGAGCTTGATCCTCCAGAGCTGTGAAAGAATCAGTTTCTATTGTTTTCAGCCAATTAGTGTGGAACACTTTGTTACAGCAGCTTCAGGAAACTAACACACCACTCCTTTCCCTTGATTCAGGGCCACTCATCATTCCTTAAGGCCTGCTCGACTTCTAGCCCCTGCAGCATGCCTTTCCATTCCTTCCATCACACTGACATCTCTGCTGGCCTTCTCAGAATTCTGATGACACTTGGAGTCTGGCACAATGATGCATTTTCAGTATGTAGTTTCAGTTTGCTTTATGATTTCCTTCATCTTGATTTTTTACCTAAGGTGTTAGCCCCTGACCTCCCTGAGCTTATCCCCTATCTAAGGCAGTGCTCAGCATCTAGTTGCTCCTTCCTCACTACTTGAAAATCTTGCTGGCAGTTATACAGTTACATTTGATCTGCTCATCTAGGTCACTTGCAAGGCACTTTTCTGGGGCACCACTATTCTTCTGGGGTTTGAATACTGATGGATTTTCTTGGCTCATTATGGAAAACTATAAAATGTACAAAGTCCAAAAGCATCCATATATATATACACACACACATATATATATATATCTGTATATACACACACACATACCATAAAAACAATTAAAATATAAGAGTGTTCAACTTTAAAGAAATCCAAATACACAACTGATCAACTGATTAAATGGTATGGATGGTAAGAAATAATTTTTTATTAATACAAGTCTTTTAAAAAAATTTCAATTACCTTGTCCTCTAGTACACCTTGTTTTTATATTTAAATAACTAAAAAAGTTGTATTTGTACAACTTTCTGAGCACAAGTATACTGTGCAAAATGAGGTACACTCAGAATGATCAAAACTTAGAACAACAAAGAGGTAGAAACTTTGTACAAAAGGCTTTATAAATGAATGCATGCAGGTCTGTGCAGATCTATCTTTGGAAGTTTATGTAAGATAATAGCATTAGTGATTGTGTTTGGGGAGGAATTAGAGAACTAGGGGTCAGCAGGAGGAAGAGAGGGAGATTTTGTATTTTATACTATTGTGTGTTGTTTAATTTTTTTAAAAAAAAATATGTGTGCTTATATGAAAGGGTAAGAAAAGAAGGGAGGAGGGGAAAGAAAGAAGGTAGCTGAGACTGGCAGACAATTACAGAGAGAAGTGTGCAAATGCATGTGTGTACGCACACACACGCACACACACACTCTTAATGCTTTGCCTGCTGTGCTTCAAAAAGCTGTATTCTCATTAGGCTTTTCATGGGATGAGATAATGTCATTCCTAATTCCAACCCAAGCCGCCCTGGCAGGATCTGTCTGCTGGTTTGTCCTATTTTCTCTTTATATGAGCCTCCATCAGTTGGTCACTGTGAACACTACAGCCAATTTCTTGAGCTCTCTTCCCTATGGGAGCCATTTCCCATGCCTTTCCGTTTGTGATTGTCTCAAACTATGCCTTTCTCTCTGTAAGATTGCAGATGAGGGAATGAAAGCATGTTAGAGCTAGAGGGGATATTGAAAATAATGACATTCGGTTCTCCTAGATCAGATGCAACACAGAGAGGAAACTTACCTCAGGACAGGTGCTCTGGAGAATTTACAAGTTAGTTAAATGGCAGAGCTGGCGCTAGGCTCCAGGGCTTCTGAGCCCTACCCAGGGCTTTCTCTTTGTAATATCACAGACTAACATCATATGACATACCTCCTGCTATACAGAGTGATGGACAGAACAGGAAACCTTGGTGGAAATATTATGGAGAAGGGCAATTCAGACAGCAGCAGAACTGAATCATTGACAGGACTCCCTTGAGAAGACCATTAACTTGAATGCCTTGGCCAATTCCATTAAAGAAATAGCTTCTATGTGCCCCATTTGTCAGTAGTTTTGTTTTTAATACTGTCTGGCCTGCACCTGATTCTAATGCACCACCTTACTGTTTACACAGGACAGAGACATCTAGTCTCTCATTCTGGTTTTATAACTCAATAGCATTCATTTTGAAGAGGAATCCAGATGAAAAGAGGAGTTGAGAGACAGAGGGAAGACAGGCACAGAGACTGTGTGAACCAGTCTCCTGGTCTGTGTGCAATGACAGGAAGAGGAAGGGAACTGGAACTGACTCCATGCTCTTTGGCCCCAGTGTGGTGACAGCCTCCCCAGATTGAGTGGCATAGTACTATTTGGGAAAAGAATGTAGCTGAGGAGGAGGTGGGTGGACAGACAACAGGGCTGTGTGTTCTCAGGCAGTTTGTGGCAGAAAAGAACACCAGCTGGGACAAGAAACAGTCCAGGAACCAAGAATGTGTGCATGAAAGTTAGCAAGCATGAAGTAGGCATGTGTTGGAGACACACAGGACACAGATGCACTGGGAGCTTCAAGACAGGGGGGTTGCCCAAATCCCTCACTCCTGACTCCAGAGGAGCTAGTGCAAACACTCTTCTTTGGCTGAGTTTTCAGAGAGGGTTAGAGTACAAGGTCTCTGTGGGGTGAAGTCATAATCCAAGTTCCTTGGCCTCCAAAACTCAGATACATCATCATTTCCTCGACTTGATGGAAATTTTAGAGGAAACCATTATTGCTGCTCCAGAGAAATATAAACAAGAAACCCAGTAGACTGTGTGTGGAGAGCGGGTGCGGCAGCCGCCCCAAGATGGCGCCCGGGACACTTGCCAAGTCGCATGACTTGTACCTGATTTCCTGTTTTTCTCCCCTGGAGCACCACACCCTTGCTGTGCTTGTGCACATGTCTGTGATGTCTGAAATGGTGTGACTTTGTAGTAGCCTATTAGGAGCAACGTCGTGGCAGAATCTGATAGGGCGAGGCATCTCTATATATGTGGGTGGAAGAGAGAGAGAGAAAGAAGAAAAGGAAGGAAGAGAAAAACTTTGGAATGTTAAGGGATCCTGAATAAACTGCTTCAAGAAGAGCTCCGTGTGTCGTTGCCTTCTTCCGCGGGTCGGAGTGGACGCCGACAACTGTGGGAGGAAAGCTTCCTCTCTAGTCATATGCCCTCCCTGGGGACTCTTAGAACCAGAGTCTGAAGAAAGCTTTGGGCTCACCTGGTCTAACCCTCATTTTATAAATGAAGATACCAAGGTGCAAAGGAAGGATCCTGACTTTGCCAGGGCAACAAAACCTCAAAGAGGTGGAAACAGTACTCAAAAACTGGGTCTTCGTGTTTGAAATTACATGAGTTTTCCAGTCCTGCTGTGACCTCACTACAGTCTTTGCAGGGCCATCTTGGTGTTCAAGGTCAACATGTAAAGCACTGTGAACATCAGTGCTGTGCTGCCAAGGAAGTTGCCAGGGTCTAAGCAGAATGATGAACCAGCCCCAGTGTCCTTGGGCCCTTTGAGTTGCTTTTTCCAAGCCCTCATTTTTGGTGTCTGGTTTCCTCTTGTCCCTTTCTCCTATCTATGTCCATCTGGCCATCCTTACTTCTCTTGATGTGCCCAGAAGCTTAAACACCACTTCTTGCTCTGTAACTTGGGTTATGGGGTCAAAACTTTTATTTCTCCCCAGCAGAGCAGCTCTCCACTGCACGGTTGTGTGGATTCTGTGACTTGAGCATTTCTTCAGGTCCTGTGAATGATTTGCATTGAACCCTGCCAGAGGTAAGCCTGAGAACCCAGCCAACTCATGCGCTGGTACACTGTCTACTATTCTGGCTGTCCTTTTATGATTAGCTCCACTAATCTATCAGAAGATCGGGGAAGAGTTGGCAACGACTTGATAAAAGTGACCAACTCTTGCGGTAGTCAGTGTTGAGGCAGGGGTAGAGAAGCAGGCAGTCCCAGATACCTTTCACATCCACTGCGTCATTGGCATTCCCTAGGAATCCTACCTGCTTCGTATTTGTACACAACTAACGTATAGCGAACTCTTCTGTGAAGAGTGTTGTGGGTGCTGCACACACATTGCCTCATTCAACTCTCTCAGCCTGGAGTATGGATATTAGCCCCATCTTGCAAGCTGGGAAGGATGAGGTGTGCTATTAATAAGTGGAGCTAGGACTCGGGCTGAGGATGGAATCTGTGCTTTCTATGACATTACGGTGCCTTCCCAATCCAAGTGACTTTGGCATTGTTTCTTTCTTGTTTCCCGTAATAAATTCTACTTTTTTCCCCCTTGTCACTAGCTGTGACACTGACTTTTTGTGGATGGATTATGTAACCTTTCTGACTTTAAAGGAAAAACCTTACTCAGGGAGAGACCATCTGACTTCAATGTGTGCTGCAGGGTTGATGGTTAGTATTGAGTTATAAAATCGTCATCTTCCTTGACTTCCTGGCAGTGCTGGGGATGATGAGGATTTGTGATTTTGTTAGAAAAAGTGTTCCATAAATGTACAATGTTGTTCTTGTCTGTGGTAAAAGAATGGTTGAGGGGAATGTCAAAGCTGGCTCTGGGAAAGAAAGTTGCTAAGTCAGCATCACATGGATGGCTGGGGCTAATGGCCCTGAGAATGACCCTGGTTCCCTCTCCATATTCATGGCCCTGGTAAAGACTCAGAAGCCCAATGGGAGAACCCAGAGTAGAACTAGTGGCACTGTGTAAAGAAAACAGGCTAGGAATCCTGAGCTCTGATTCTCTCAGACCATTGGAGATGTCCCTTCTGGGTTCCAGTTAGATCCATGGCCTTTCTATCTCTAACATTCTGGATTTCTGTAACTCTGATCTTTCTTTCACAATACAGACTTAAAAAAATATTTGAGTCAGGATTCCCCCCTGCCTTGAGTTTTCTCCTCGACAGGTTAAATGTCCACCCATGATACTTTCCATACTCAATCCCTCTGCTCTCACTCGAGCACTGGAATTGATCATTGCACCTCAGCCGGGGTCTGTTTTGATGGTGGACACAGAGGCACTTTCCTTAACCTGGCTTCTGATCCCCTACAATCTCTCCTGAGGTGTCTCCATCCCCTCAGATGATCTTTTGGATTCTTGTTAAATTATTCGGTCTACACCAGTTGTAATAAAGGATGCTCAGAGGTACTGAGCACATAGTTCTCGTGTTGAGATGTATTAATGTGAGTCAGCTGAGGATGGCTAGATTTCTACTTGGGGACCCTTGATAAATTTGACAGAATTTTGAATCTCTTTAAAAGTTTCCTTTAAAAATTTCCTCTTTTTTTCAATTGCTGATAAAGACATAGTCCCAATCTAGCTTTGATTCTTACTGTGGAGGGAGTAAAAGAAAGCCTAAAATTTTGAGAGAAGAAGCAGTAAAAAACAAAGCCAACTCTAAACAATCAGACTCCATGGAAACCCAGGAACATCCTGTCACAAACTTTAACATATTTAATAGGGGCTAGTTGGTAAGTCATCTCATTTTAGCCTGCCTCTTATCAGTCCTATCTCCACCATTTGACAGTTGCCAGAGACTTCTGTTCTATATAGATGCAAATAAATCTGATTTCCAACAGGGGCAGAGTTCTTAATTGTAGGGTTCAGGACTTGAACATTCCAGAACTGACATGGCCAATAGGACTACAGCTCCAGGAAGAAAAGTCATCAGCTTGTTCATCATGTCAGAATGACACTTAGAGCTTCTTTCGAGCAGTCTGGCTCTTATTTCTGGTTATGCATAGAGGAGTGGGTATTTCTTTCATCTCAGCCCTTGGTTGAGACTTACATTTCTGCCTTTCACTGTGGTTACTATAAATCAGGCCATTCCTACCCCTCTGATTTGGACTGTCTCTGGTACCTCCTGAGCCCTGCCAAACCAGCCTGCCTTATTAGCCCCTCTCAGCTCAAGGCAAGAGGTAATGCAGCAGAAATCAGAAGATCTTCCGCAAAGGGATGGTGCATGTGTTTGGGTTTTGTGTGTTGCTCTGAGGATTCACGGTAGGATTCATGACTGCTTCACATGTGGCCCTCTGAATCTATTTGGCACAACTTTGGAGTTAGAAGAGCTAGACTTTGGCAGTCTATCCTCTTCCTCTGAGTCCTCACCCAGGTTGCCCTAGGCCTTCAAGGAAAATGGCTACTCTTAAACATTTTACCTCCTCCAATGCAAGTAGTAGAGATGAAAAGAATAATAGAGATGAATGCACATGAAAGAATGTGAAGGCTCTTGGGATATTTACATTTTGGCATTCTCTAACAGGGGATGTCAAACTTTTCCTATAAAGGGTCAAGTGGTAAATATTTTAGGCTTTGTGGGCCACATTGCAAGTATTCAGCTTTGTTCTTACAGCAAAATGTAGCCATAAATAATATGTAAGTAAATATGTGTGGCTGTGTTCCAATAAAACTTTATTTATGAACACTGGAATTTGAATTTCACGTAATTTTTACATGTTATAAAATATGTCTTTTGCTTTTTTTTAAAAATTTTTTTATTTAGGCTTACACATTAACAGTGCAAGTTGATTCATTGTACATAGATAGAGGATAATATATCAATTCTCTAGTTGTAAGTTGTATAGAATCACAACATATATGCAGTCATACATAAAGTTAGGGCTATGATGACCATCATATTCCATCACCTTTGCTGTCCC
>PVHX01022925.1:0-26802 GCA_004024805.1 Geosciurus inauris
GGCCTGGCCACCCCCACTTGAACCTGGTGCTTGGCACACTGTGCTGACGGTGGCTGTGGGCACAGGCTGGCCTGCAGATGCCGACCTGGGGGGTGCGGCCTGGAGGGGGTGCAGGACCACTCACCACAGTTCAGCTCCTCCGGGGTGATGGTTGCCACCGACCTTCCCTGGATGCGTCTGGGATATTCGCAGGTGGCAGCCGCCTGCGCATTCCCAGACTGCGCATAGGCCTTCAGCAGATCGGCCAGCCACAGGATCTCACAGTCACAGTGAAGCGCATTGGAGTCCAGGCGCCTGTGGGAAGAAGGGGCAGCCAGTAAGACCTAGGAGCCAGCTCACAGTCCTGGCCCACAGCAGCCAGGCAGTCCATTCTGCACGTGGTGGGAGGAACCTGGGCCCATCCTGCTCAACGGGAAATCGAGGCAAGGGTGCACACGTCCTCCAAAGAACTCAGAGTAGAAAATCCCAAAGTCCCTGAAGAGGGACTGGACTGCAGCTTTAACTTCCAAAGAAAGAGGCAGGAGGGGTGGACAGGCCAGAGGAGCCCCTGGAGGAGACTGGGAGGAGCTGAACCACAGGTAGGTGCCCCAAGCACAGCCATGTAGCTGTCCCTCACTGAGCCTCCCACCCCAGGCACCGGGGCATTCCATCCCTTGGGGAGCGAGGCAAGGGCACCTCCTGCCTGGGCCCAGGCTGTCCCGGGAGGGTCTGGTGGAAGTGCCCGCAGTCTCAACAGGTAAACCAGCAGGACTTCCCTCCTCTGGAGAGAAGGCAGGTTCTGCATAAGGGTAGGAGTGACTGTGGGGGACTGAGGAGTTCAAGGTGAGGTCAGTGCTTTCTGCCAGGTCACAAAGAGTAGGCACTGTCCTCACTTGGGAGAAGGCTTGAGATGGGAGCAGGAATATGGCCAGGAGCACAGGGCTGCAGGCACCCGAGTGAGAGTATGCACTGGGAATCAGCACCATCTCCCTGGAGGGGAGACCACACCCCACCTGCCTGTCTCCAGGACACTGCACAGAGGGGCCTGAGACACAGAGGTGACCCCACGACTGGAGTCGGCATTCTCGGGCCAGCCTCTGTGCGGACAGGTCACAGCTTCGGGGTGCCTGGTTCTCAGGCAAGGAGACTGCCACGTGGGCAGGCAGCAGCTCACTGAGAAGGGCTTGTCCCGCCCAGGCACCAGCTCCCGGGTGCTCTGAGCTAGAGCAGTGCGGCTCTAGCAGCAAGGGCGGGTAAGAGGTGAGGGGCAAGAAGGCTGCCCTGCGATGGCTACTCACAGTCTTTTCATGGACTCCAAGTGATTAAACGTCCCAGGAACCAAGTGTGTGATCCTATTGTTATGTAAAAATCTGTTGAAAGAGAATGTGAAAAATCCATTTTTAAGAAATACTTCTTAGAGATGTAGAAAAAAGTACAAGCAAATATACAAACTTTAAAAAATTCTTATTGATTATATTTATTTAATACAAATGAATTTGAGATGGATGTTATGGAGTCCAGAAAACAATGGGGTGGATCTCCTCCTTCATCACTGTGCCCGATAGAGGATTCGAGTCCCACCTCTCAAGTGTTAGGCTAGGAAGGCAGATTTTATGCCAGAGCAGTGAGCAGTGTGAGCCCAGGACCGACGGTGAAGACTAGAAGAAAGCCCAGAAGGCCTTGCTGGGGGCCCAGGACTCCCCCTGCGCTGAGGCAGAGGACACCCGTCCAGCCTGCCAGGGAAACACAAGACGGGCCTTAAAGAGGGAGCAACAGAGCAACTCACAGCCTCTCGAGCTTGGGCAAGTGCTGAAAGGAGTCTGGGTCCAGAGTCTCTATTTGGTTAAAGTGCAGGTATCTAGAGTTCAGAAAAAGAAACAATGTAATCAATTTAATGAATTTCACATCCAGATTCTCTGTTTTCCAAGTCACTTCACATTCGTAAGTCAATAGATAACTCTGGGCTTCCTAGCCTTGCAGAGAGCAAACAGGATCGACCGGGAGTCGTAAGCTCGGCTAAAGTCCCAGATGGCCGTAGTGGTGGATGTGGGCTTGGCCACCGGCTGGGCCTCCCCGAACCCACTGGAGCTGGACAAGCACAGACGCACCGTGCTAAGGATGGCACGCCCTGTGCAAAGGAGGCCCCACTCCAGCCTCCATGGACTCTGTGGGGACACTGGACGCTGCGTCAGCAGTGAGCCGAGAACCAGAGGCGAGTGGGAGGCCCATTCCCTCCAGGGTCCTCCCAGTGCAGTGGCCAGCGTCCACGCGCCTCTCCATTTAGGACGTCTCCTGGCTTCCCACAATCTGTGGGTTTTGGTGCAGTTAATGGATTCTGCGGCACACCAGTTTCTCACTTTGTAGGTCAGCTCAGTGGGACCGTTTCCTTGGCTGGAGCACAGTCGCGTTTCACCCTCCTCACGGGGCCTGAAGGCAGACCTCGGCGCACCGGCCTGGGGAGAGCCTTCCACCCCAGCCCAGGGGCCGGAGGCCGCAGCCAGCGGCAGGACCAACACCCCGCCCAACCACAAAGCCCAACATTAGTCTGCACTCAAGTCCACCCCAGGTGACACCTTCTAATCTCTGTCACCTCCTCACCTTAAGGGCTCCAACCCGCAACTCCTGCCCCGGCAGCTCCCCGGGGAACTGAGGGCCATGCAGGCTTGCTGCTCCTCTTTAGGGACGCAGGGCTCTGTGGCCTCCCTGCCTCTCCTGGGGGCAGGTCTGTGCCCACCACCCTTCACATAAGACAAGGAAGGAGTGCCACAGGAAGAGGAAGGCCATCGCAGCCGGCGGCTGTCACGGAACAGCGTCTGACCCAAAGATCCCGGAGGAGACAGGACCAAACAAATCCTCAGTCCCCATCACAGGGCCCCGCGTCTGTGCCAGGCGGCAAGGGTCCAGAGCGTGGACCTGGGTGCTCCTGGGCTCCTGTGCCCAGCATGGACACCAGAGCAAGGGCTCTGCTAGCTCCAGCGGGGAGAGTCCTGAGCTACATGCAGGTGAGCAGGGCCCAAAGGATAAAGGAAAGGGGGCATGCCAGGCCCAGCAGGGGTTTGTCCCCCAGTCCTGTTACCTGGACCCACAGGGCAGGCTCTCCAGGAGGAGGGCAGGGGGACCCAGATGCCCTGCCTTGGAAGGCACTAACAGAAGGCTGCCATTAGGGGTTAGAAGCCTGGGTGGCTGGGGTACCAGGCAGCCATGGGGACCATCACCCCTCCCTGGACAGCCAAGGAAATAGGACAGGAAGTGACTCCCCATGTGCGTGGAGGACGCCCAGGGCTCAGACCGGAGCTCCTGACTCTGGCCAGGCTTTGGATCCGTACCAACAGCTTCCCAAAGAGCAGCTCAGAAAGTCTCAAAACCCTCATGAACTCCCAGCGGCAGCTCCAGAGCCTCATGCTCCCCAGCTCCCCAGCTCCCCATGGCTGGTGAGTGCACGTCTTCTAAGGCTGGGACTGGAGCAGGCCCTAGGGCACAGTGATGGGGTTCCCAATCACAGAGCCCAGCCCTATGGACATGCAGTCACCCTGCCAGCACCTGCCAGAGGAAGCTGCCTCTAGTCTTCCTGGGTGCAGAGACCTACATGGAATGAAGCCCGAGTCCCAGCAGGGACAAGTCCCGCACCCTGGGCTTGGCAGGCAGCCCGCCAGCTCAGACCCCTGCAAGCCTCTCCTCCCCTGCCTTGCTCCCCCCACCCACACTTCCTCCTTCCTCAAAGCTCACAGGCGCCTCACCTTCTGAGGCTGCCTAGCACCCAGCACCCTCAGGCTCCCACCACTGCCCCAACTGCCGTTGCGTCCCCACAGCATGAGAACCTTGCTGCACAGAGCTTGTTCCCTTGCAAACACCTGCTTCTGGGTGTTTCTCCACATTCACATGTGAGCACAGACTTCACGTGCTTCACAGGACTTCTTCACACACACCGGTGCCCCTGCGATAGCCCAGGGGACCTGCTCTCACTCGAAGAAGGTTCTTGTTCAGACACATGGACACATGTGCCCCGAGTGTGCTCCTGCAGCTCCGCTGGAGGGCGGCCTCCAGCTCTGCCCACAGTGCCCAGTCACCCTAGGACAGGTGAAGGCAGACTCGGCCGCAGCAGCAGGCCTCCCACTACAGGGCAAGCCGCCGCCCTCCGTCTCCAAAAACCCCGGAAGAAATTGCAGACTCCCGGGGGACTGGCAGGTTCACTTGACAGGTGAACAGACCAGGAAGAACTTGATGGTTTTACCAGAACTTTCTACACAGAAATTAACATGCTGACTTTACAACAAAGTCCAATTTCATGTGTGGCCAGAGAAACAGCATTTAGTCACAGGCAATTCCACCAACTAATCTGACAGGGAGAAGAAACTTTGTCTTCTCCCAAATCACGGTATCATGGTTGAAGAAGCCAGCCCCACATGCACAGTCACAAAAAGGAAATACTGCAGCCAGGAGCAGAGGTGCACGCCTCCAGTCCCAGCAACTGAGGAGGCTGAGGCAGGAGGATGCAAGTTTGAGGCCAGCCTGGGCAACTTAATAAGGCTCTGTCATAAAAAGGGCTGGTGATACAGCTCAGTGGGAAAGTGCCCTGGGTTCAACCCTTGGTATCCAAAAAGTGAAATAATGTGCAATGGAAACAATCTCTCGCCCCATGGGGCCCAGGACACTGCTACTGGCTCCTGTGTGCACATCTATCTCTCCCTTAAAATATTATCAGTTTTCACCATGAAATAGGGAATCAATCCCTCTTGCTGTTCTTGGAACCATGACAGCATGCCCTGGGTCTGGGGCACAGAAGCAGCCCAGCAAACCTCTGCTCTTGGGTTGGTGCGGGGTGGGCTGGGTGGGAGGTGGACAGACGGGCAGAATGGCCCGCCAGGCTCTCATACAGCGTCATGCACATCCTCCCTACATCCCGCAGAACTAACATGCATCATGCAAGCAGCTCCTTCAGCTTCTCCCTGTGGGAGGCAAAGAGGCAGGTGTCATCCAGGACACGGAGGCACAGAGGAGAGGGCACTTACAGTTGCTCTAGAGAGGCAAGTCCCGTAAACGCTTGCCTGTCAATTGACTGGATCTCATTCTTGTACAAATAGCTGAAACAAGAAACATGGAGGAGTGTTAGCACACGCAAGGGCACTCTGCAGCCGGGAAAGAGAACAGGGCACACAGGCGCCAGTCTGCCCGCCTGACTGCTCCAGAGTGCGGCAGCCGGACACAACAGGCTCCGCCCCTGCGAAGGATCCAAGCAGCGGGACCAGCAGGGGACCTAACACTGCCTTGCAGCCTCCTGCCACACCAGCACACGTGGGAGCACCCAGCTTCTACCCCGGAGAAAACAAGAGCGCCTCCCTGAACACGCACAGGATGCTTAGTGATGAGATCACACACACAGGCTTCCAGAAGTCCTGAAGTAGCTTGGGCAGTGGTCAACAGGAAGCCCGAGGGTGTCCTGCGCCACTCGGCCACCTGGAACCCCCTTGCTGAAGGAGCAGCAGGACCTCCCCCGGAGCCCCCGGACCAGCGCAGCCCATTTCTGCATGGCTTGGGAACGAAGAATGGAGTTTACATTTTTTAATGGTGAAACTTTCAAAGGAAGAATTATGTTGTGCGATTCATATTTCAAGGTCCATAAGAAAAGTCTGCTGGCACCCGCTGCCCTCACCCTGCACGCCCAGTCTGGCTGAGTCTGTGCCGTGTGGTCAGCCCAGTGGCTGAGACGCGGAGCTGGGATGTGGCCTGCCAGCCTGAGCCCACTGAGCAGCGAAGGCTCTCAACAGAGTCCCCCTGTTCCAACAGGAACCACCAGGGGTGCACGCGTGATCTGGACCTGGCCTGCCAGGGCTGCTCTGCGTGAGGATGGTCCCACCCTCCAACACGGAGCTCTGTCTGCCATCGTGGCTGATGATAATCCACTGGGCCTCCCTTCAAAGCCCTGCCCTGGTCTTGAGCCGCCTAGAGGTTGCCCTGGAGGAACAGCACGTTCTGTCTCAGCTCTGGTAACGCCAGTTCGGCAGGACAAAGTGCTTCACTGTGTTTAACTGATGTTCAGAGCACGACCTGGTTCAGTGGAACTGGAGATGCTCTTGGGCTGCTGCGATCCATTCCAGGGGTGCCTACCTCCTCCCTCTGTGTAAATCCACTGAGGTGACTCCACAAGAGTCATAAGCCTTAGCACACTGACTGGACACCGAGGGCCGGAGCCCAGCACTGCCTGTGTAAGAGGGCAACCTTTCTGTGCCTCAGGTTCTTCTTCTATACAATGGACAGAATCACTGAAATTAAAGAAGTATGTGTGAATCCCTTGGGATGTGGCCCTAACCGATAATCCCAGCAACTTGGAAGGATGCGGCAGGAGGATCCCAAGTGCAAGGCCAGCCTGGACAACTTAGCAAGAGCTTGTCTCAGAAGGAAAAATACAAGAGTGCTGGATACATTTCAGTGGTAGAACACCCTGGGTTCAATCCTAGTACTGCAGTATATAAGTAAATAAAATTAAAATACAAGAGCAGAATTTCATAGGAACAGCTGGGTATTGATCTTCCAATAATGAACAATAATGTTATTCTTCACAGAGTTGCCTCTTCGGCCACGAGTTCTAACTGCAAACACTCTCTTCTGCCATCAGGAAGTGCAAGTTAAGGAGAGGGCCCCCAGCAGTACTGAAGGTCCAGGACAGAAGGTCTATGCAACTTCCAACCACACGCGCTAACCAAATGCCCAGGGCCGGAGCGCCTGAAGAGCCTCAGGAGAGCGCCACACTCGAAGTGCGAGGCAATGGCCAAGCAGGTGGACTGACAAGGCCCCCAGGCACTGAGCAGCATCAGGACCTGCGCATGGCAGGCATGGGGACCAGGGCCACTGGCCAGCTCTGCCCTGTGTGGTGCCACTTTCCAGTGAGACCGCCTCCCAGGTGAGCAGCCCACCCTTGACCCCACCTCAGCGACCTGTGCCCACCCCCCGGGAGGGAGGCAGGATATTGGGCAGGAGCACCCTGAGTGAGCAGGGGACGGGTGAGGCTCAGAAGGTGGTGCTTTAAGGGTTTGGGAAAAACCGCATGCCCCACCTACAGAGGACAAACTGCCTGTCAGTAATGTACAACCAAGAGCAAAATGGAAAACACAACCAGTGAACACCCACCACCCCAGCTGGCTGTCAGCTGAGTGCATCTACCTCCTCGGAGCTTCAGGCACCTCCTGAACCTGCAGGAAACCAAAACTAGAGGCCGGAGGCAAACAAGACTCAAGGAGAAAGTAGGCAGTCAGGGCGCTGGCATCCACCCGCACAGGAAATCAGGCAAAGGTGGTGGAGAAAAACATCTATGTGTAACACTTTAAATGAGGACAGCATTTTAATAAGCAGAGTTAGGGAGTTCTACAATTAGGAACCACCGAACATCTAAAATAAAAAGAGATTTCAAAATATACATAAACACTAAGAGGACGGCTTTGCTTTAAAAATCAACATAACAAAAATGTTTAGGTTGTTTTTTCCCAATAAATAATAAGTGATATAAGTCCTTCATTCAAAATGGCTCTCCTTGGAAAGTCATCTACATCCTAAAGAGACTGATTCGCTCAAAGCAGGCAGCACATGCTTCTCATCCCGCTGGATCCAGGTGGAGCCTCAGTCCAGTGCCCTCTCCACCCTTTCTGGGTTTAGAATAAGTGTGTGGAGAGCACCCAGCCAGCCCTTCAGGAGAGGCCACTTCTGAACCTGCAAAACTGACTCCAACTAGCAGATGCTGTAGATGATGGACTATTAGTTAATCAGAACCAGTTTTTAAAAGGTAAAATAGAATTTAACCAGATAAGAATAAAACGTCAGATCGGCTAGGGGACGATGAAAACAGCAGAATGGATGTTCCACATGGGTTAGTCATTTCCTTTGTCGGCCTCATGGCCCCCGGGCTTGCATCTGCAGATGCTCTCAGCTGTGTCTGAGCCTGCCGCTGCCTCCACCTCCAGGCCTGGGGACCAGAGGCTGTGACCTCCCCTGAGCAGCGACTGGACACTGCAAAGCACAGAGGCTGGCGCCTCATAGCAGTGAAGACCCACTTGAAACCCCACCACACGCCTCTCGCCTGAGGGCGACGGCTCCAGCCTGGTGCCTGTGCAGAATACACGCACTCCTACACCTCAGGGGTCTGAGCACAGACAGCCCACGCCGAAGGGTAAAGGGTTCATGGTTCACTTACAGGTATTTTAAGTTCTCCAAGTCTTCAAACGCTCCGCTCGGGATCTTCTTGATCTGATTATTGTTGAGAAGCCTGTGAAAAACAGAGACCCTCCAAGTTGTGCTGAGCAAAACCCTGGTTAGCCATGGGCAAGGCTGGGACGTGACTGCCCCCAGCCCGTCCACCCAGTCAGCAAGTGTGGACTTCACAGGACAGGCACGGCCCCAGCCTGCGACCCTCGTGTCCACGCTGCGCTCCAGCAGCGTCCACATCACTCTGTGAGCATGCACCCTCGTGCACACAGGAGGCAATCCTCTCTCCTGTGACAGGCATGTGCATCCCCTGGCTGACCTCTCTCCACCTGTCTGCCCAGCAAGGGCTGCAGCCACTTGGAACCATGGTGGAGGTTCCGGAGGGCCCCACACAGGTGTCACCGGGGGTAGTCACGAAGCCACACCCGTGTCTACAGATGCGTAGTTGGTAGGCAGAGCCACCACATGCCCTGTCCTCAGGGGACCTGGCTAGCTCCTTCTCCCCACAGCCCTGCACCCAGGCCGAGCGCTCAGTCCTGGTGCCCAAGGGAGACCTGTGCATTCTAAAGAGCCTGGCCCTGGCTGCGGCTCCACTGTGTGCAGCCCCCACCCTGCCCTCCAAGAGTCCAGCTCTGCATTGCACCTGGGTGCACATCAAACCTGCCTGCATCCACGCCGAGCTCAGCAGAGGTGCTGTCCTGCTCAGCCCGGCAGCAGGGAACAAACCCAACCCAGCCAGGAAGGAGCAATGAGGGCAAGTCACCCACAGAACCAAGGTGGGCGCAAGGCCATCGGCGTGGACCCCGACATGCGAGGCCAGGCACGGACGCCAGATGGCAGGGGCCAGGCATGGAGAGAGCACATTCCACCCACTGTCCATCTCCGGCTTCCCCATCATGCCCGCAGGTGGACTGGAGATCGCCTGCAGGTGACTGGTGTCAGGACTGCTGCTTTTCCTGCTGGGCCACGGAGCGTTCCCACTTACAGTGTGTTCAAGTTCCTCAGCCGCCGGAAAGCCCCGGGTTGGATCTCCCGGATTCTGTTGAAGCGAAGGTCCCTGTGAAGGAGGAGGAAATCCGTCAGTCCCGTGCGCTTCAGCAGCTGCTGCAAGGAGCAGAGGCGTTTAAAGGTCAGATCACTCAGTCACTCCCCCGCAGGGCACCTTGTCACTGTGTGAGTCTATGTGAATGACAGGTGATGTCACACAAAGCCATTTATTTAGACAGGAATTATGCGGAGATAAAATTACACGCACCACCAACGAGTCCCTTGTTCAGGTGACCCCCCAGAACACCTGCCTTCGAACTATCTCAGGATAGTGCACACAGGGGGACCAGCACATATGCAGATGGGCGTCGTGCCCACCGATCACTGGGCAGACCTGAGAGGGCGCCAGCAGTTCCATGGCTGGGGCTCAGCCACTCACCAGCTCACCGCCCGTGGAGCCTGCTGCTGACTCCCAAGCACAAGGCCAGCCCAGCGGGTCCAGCTGGTCCCACAGCAGAGTTTTTCTGCCAGGTTTCCAAGTGGGAGCTTTCAACAGGGTTAGACGTGCACTGCTCAGTGTTGCTTTTCCATGGGTGCTGCGAGGTCCGAACAGCCCACCCGACCCGAGAGTGGGACAGAACGGACTCCCAGCTGGCAGGCAGGAGGAAAGACCCACGGTGCCTGCTGCTTCTTCAGGCCTGCATCAGCTGACCAAGATGACGAGCCTGGGACGCGACCAAGACTCCCTGCTCATATCCAAAGGGGATGGTTATGGGAAATCCTGTCACCCCAGATTCGTGTTCATGACCCAGCACATCAGGTCTCCACAGAGGTGTGTCCCCAGAGTGGGACACTCCTACCTGATGGGCTAATGAGAAGGGGGCATCTGGGAATCTGGCACAGGGAGGCCACCAGGACAGGAACACAGGTGGTCAGCAGAGGCCTCGAGTTCAGATCCTGGCCCAGCACTGTGAGGCTGCACTTTCTGGCTGAGCTGCCACGTTGCCCTGAAGCACATAGGGGTGCTGGGTGATGCGGGGCCCCTGCACACGGAGATTCCCACAGGACGCTGCCTGATCTCCTGAAAGGCTGGCCGTTTTCTAAGGGATCTGATCATTTGCAGCCGATTTAGTAACTGCCAGTGATTTACAGAACCAGTTCCTGTCTGTGGTCCAAGAGCACGCTTCTCAGCCATCACAATTAACTGCTGAGCCGAGCAGCAGTGAAGGCACGTCCTGTCCAGCACCGCTCCTCACTTTGGGCGGCACTCACGACAGCTTCTGCAGCAGGGATGCGAAGGTGGAGGTCAATTCCCGCCCATAGGCGACTTCGGCCCCACTCCAGAGGACCCCAGTGGCAGGACTGAGCTCCAATCTCACTCCCTGTTCAGCCTCCCCAGGCGCAAGGCAGCTGTTGAGAGGCTGGAAAACAGACACAGGGTTCCTACGTCTAACTCATGGAGCCAAGGTCACTCTTCCCACATGGGATGCGCATGCAAATCCCGCCTTGGTGTCCATCGAGATGGCTTTGCTGCAGTCCTCTGTGGCACACTTGCGCTCTGCTTGCGTGGGACTTAACAGCACAGATGCTACCTGGGCAGCCCTGTAAGGGGTCACTGTGCACTGCAGCAGCTGCTGCAGAAACAGGCAGAAAGCAGGGCTGGGCCTCATCCTGGAGGGGGGACAGCAGCTCTGCTACTGGGCCCCTGGTGTGGAGAGGCCAGGAAAACACTTTAGGGTGCCTTGCTTTTCCTCCGAGGAGTGTCTGAACCACACAGGGAGAGGAGAGGGTCTCCAATCAGGAGGAGGATGTGGAAGGGCGGAGGCAGACATCGAGTTCTGAGATGCCAGAGAGGCCACCAAGTGGACACCCAGGTCTGGAGCCAGAGGACAGTAGACATAACAAGTGCAGCAGCCAGAGGAGGCTCGTGGAGGTCCTATCCTGTGTGGAGGCAAAGCTGAAGTGCTGGAGAACAGGAGAGAAACCACAGAGGGAAAGGCCCCCGAAGCGCTGAGGGGCCTGAGGAGAGTGGCCTCTCCTGAGGCCCCAGGAGCTATACCAAGCTCTGTGAGCCACGTCCACATGCCATCCGTGCCGAGGGAAGCCCACAACTGCCCACACTGAGAGTGGACAGCCTCTCCAGGGAGGATGGCCTAACAACCTGTGAACACGCCAAAGAAAACCATGCCGAGATTTAACTTGACAACCAAATCTCCGTAACTCAGGCCCCTCTGAGTGACCAGGACACGTCTGAGGGTTGTGCACGTTTTTCTCATTAAGATTATCCTTTTCCATGTTTGCTTTAGGAAAGAGCTAACTGTGCTGCTCCGTGGCACAGGAAATCCCCACGACAGGAGTCAGCACAGCGAGAGGTAGGTGGCTATGCCCCTGGAAAAGCCCCTCAGGCCAGAGCACAGACGTGGAAATAAATCTCCTGACTGTGCAAGAGTGACCTATGGCGGGATCCATCTTGCCCACTGGTCATCTCCCCGGCCTGGAATGGGATTCCATTTTAGGCTCATTTGTGTAAACTGCTGATTCAGGGAACTGTCTACCTGGGGATTCAGACCCCAGCAGCTGCCTTCTTTGGGACGGACAGTCCTGCCACATGCAGGGATGGCACTCGGGGAAGCTGTGTCTCAATCCAGCTCCCTTCTCCCTGAGGACTGGGAGGAGGCAGAAGCTGGACAGGGGTCTTGCCTGGCCACATCTGCTATGTAGGTCCTCAAGCTGCCACAGTCCAGTTGCTTTGGGTCCCTAGCAATTCACCAGAAAGCTTGTGGATGCACGTCACAGTCTACTCCCTATTGCTACGGCTGCTTTAAAACAGAACATTTTAAAATGACTAGCAGGAAAGAAGAGGCTCCTGCCCGTCAGGCATAGGGAACAGGCACACCAGGCACGCCCAAGGAGCCCCAAGCCACAGGGCCCGGCCAGGACTCGGCGTCTCCCCATAGGCCCCGCTCTGCAGTGCCTTCTCCACCCTGGCCAGCAGCACCACCCAGATCCAGTAGTGAGCATGGGCAGCCCGTCTGTGGGCAGCCTGTCTGTGGTGCCCCCTTCACCTCCAGGAGGACATCCTCACCTCCTCCACCCTGTGCCAAGAGCCTACCCAGCCTGATGGGACCCTCAGGGGCCTGGCCTCTCCTCTGAAGCTGATATTGCTCTTGAGTTTAAGCTCTTAAAATGTCCCTAGCCGAGCCATGGAGGGCCACAGTCTCTGTTCCAATGCTTGGGCCAGCCTGCAGGGACAGTATGAGGGGTCCCATGTGATCCACCCAGGACGGTTAGGACTTCTGCTCTGAGGTAAGATTCGAGGCAAGCTCTTTAAGGCACCTCACGAGTGCCTCTCTCTACAAGTGAGTCGAGAACGGCTGAAATTCTTTACCCACAGCAAGAAAGCAGCGTAGGGGCCAAACCCTGCTGCCGAGGGGCCATGTGGTTCAGTCTGGGCCCCAGTGAGGGTCCAAACACCTAAATTAGTCAACCACATTTTTATCTTATTTACTTTGGAGACAGCGTCTTGCTGTGTCGGGTGTGGTCTCAACTCCTCCCACACAGCTGGACGACAGGTGTGCACCACCACGCTCAGTCCAACCCCAACCCCATATGCTAACCACACTCTCACCCTAAGCCCTCAGAACTACATCCTGGGCTGCGGGCACGTTGGCCCGACACCAGTGACCGCTGCAGGGGCGTGGCCTGGTTTCTGCTCCAGGTGTTGGTGCACAGTCCACCCCAGTCACCCTCCAGCTTCAAGGGCCAACTCCACTGCCTGGGTCCAGACCTTACAGCTCCCTGACCCCCACTGCTGGGGGACAAAGGTCTGCAAAACCCCAAATTCACGTGTTGGAACCTAATCCCTAAGGTGGGGCCTTGGGAAGTGATGAGGTCAGAAGAGCCCCTTCCTTGTGGTGGGATCAGGTCCTCATAAAAGAGGCCCCAGATAGCTCCTGCCCTCCGCCAGTGAGGGCACAGGAGGCTCATCTGTGGACGGAGGAGCAGCCCTCACCAGACGCCAAATCCACCCCACCTTACCCTGGGCTTGCAGCCTCCAGAGCTGCGGGAAATGAACCTCTGTGGTCTCTAGGCCACCCACTCCGTGATGTCCTGTTACAGCAGCTGGAACAGACTGAGACACCACCAGAACAAGTGAGTTCACGATGTCGGTACACTAGGAGGGTCCGCGTCCCTCTGGGGTCAGGGATCCTGGAACCGGCACACACTTGAGGCAGAATGACAGTCGGGCCTTGGCAGGAGGAAGGTGCTGTCTGCGTCCAGGCGGAGGCTGGTGGCCGGAGGCCTTCCTCCCCCCTACTCCCCTCCTCTTTGTAGTCCCTCTATCCCCTCTCCACTCCCTCACTGCAGATGGTGTCCTCCAGGGTGTGGGAACAGCCTGGGGCAGCAATGACCAGGATGTGGTCCAAGAGAGAAGGGGAGACCAAGGCTGGCCTGGCAGTGGCCACAGGCGGGCCACAGACCATTTCTCGGCCAGCAGCCATCCCCTCTGGAAAGGCAGACCACACATTACTCAGCCACACGTTCCACGGATTCAGCGAGACACACACACAGGGATAAGCAAGCATCGGACGAAGCCAGCTGAGGTTCAGGGGAGGCGGCAGGGACACACCAGAGCCAGGAGGCAGGACACAGTGTCCACTCTGGCCCGGTGCCCAAGCCTCCACCTGCTGGAGGGCCAAGATGTCCTCCTCCACACCCAACCACATCTGCCCTCAAGAACACTCCCCTCAGAAAAGCTGGGGGTGGATGGAATGAAGGTGGAGACCAGCAACCTGCAGTTCCCATGATGTGACCTGGGAAGGAGGGTGAAGTTTCCCATGACCTGGGTGCTGGGGACAGCTCCCTGTGACCTGGGGACAGACTGCAGCACCCCATAACCCTGCATATAGCCTGTTCTGAGGACGGTTGTGGGTCTGTGCATGGGGACTCCTAATCATACTTTGTCTAAGCCATGTCCCCCGCTGACTGCCCTCCTGTGCTCAGGGAGCCCCCTGTGCCCAGCTGTCTCTGTGGGTCCCCACTAAGCGTGGGACTGCGGTGGCCAGTTCTCCAACTGTAGCATTCTGGGCACTCAAGCAGGGCTGGGGCAAGGGTAGGGCAGGCTCATCCTGGCCTGTAGCCATAGTCCCCAAGACATCGGGGATGCGCTCAGCCAGCCCTCCAGGCTGCTGATGTTTGTCATTCAGCCTATTTTGGGTCTCCAGGAAAAGCAAGTTCATCCAGTGGACACTGTCCTGGGCTCCATCAAATGCAGTTGACAGCCTGAGTGTCCCTCCCAGCATCTCTGAACTCCATTACTATTCGTAAGCTCTGTGAATAGCCCATGGTTTGGAGTGATCTGCCAGAGCACAAAGGCCTCCCACGGAGGGTGGGAGCTCCCTGTCCTGATTCCCCCGTCAGCCTCGCCTCGTGTCCAGCTAAACTTCCAGTCCTCTGGATCCTCCAGAGAGCGAGAAGGCAATGCTATGTGGACCTCCAACAGTGAGCGCCTCCTGCAGGCCAAGTAACAAGACCGCTGCTGGTCTCAGAGCCGTTGGGGACCCCCAAGTCACTATAACTCTTCTGCCCTCCAAAAGACAACTCAGACCACCAGGCATTTGTAGCCAACCCCAGGCGCCTTAAAGCCTTTTAAAATTAAATTGTCAATATAAATCATCAAAAAGCAATTTTACTATGGCTGTAGATTATTTTGTTTAAATAATAAGCCCACACAACCCTGGGCCCTGCAGACTTTTTCTCCCATCCGGAAGCACAACATTGCTGGGTCTTCCAGCACAAATGGGAGAGAATCCTGCAGAGGGTCTCTGCAGGCCTCAAAGTAGACACTGGCCTGGGGGTGAAAGGAGAAGAACTCTGTCTTGCAGAGCAGGCAACCAGCTCAGGAGCAAATCCACACCCCAGCGTCCAGGGCAGTGCTCTGCAGGAATCCTACTGAAAGTCCAGAGGCTGCACAGAAGGAAAGAGGAGCCCAGCATTCAGACTGGCCATTCCTGGCAAGCCCTGGGGACAATTCCTAAGAATGCGGCTCCCACAGAGACAGGGTGGAAAGGAGACCCAGTGACCCTGAGTAGAATCTCAGCAGCCGGAACAATGAGCTTTGTAGGGCGTGATGGCTTCTCCAGCTCTGTCCCTTCCCAGTGCAAAGTAAACCCGGGAGCTAATGTTTGCTTTGGACCTGCCCTTGTCCTGCCTGGGCTCCCGAGGCAGGGCTGCCTGCAGCATGTGCGGTGGTCACACCCTGGCACCCCACTTGCCATCCTGCTTTGCTCTGCTCTGATGGCTCCACAGGGACACGCTCCTCTCTTCCCACCACAGCACTCCAACCCACAGAAGGCTGAAAAGGAGGAGCCAAGGCCTCCCAGTCCATGGAGCAAGACTTCCTTGACAAGCCTCAACACATCCCAAGGCCACCTGTGGCCCCTGAAAGGTGCACTTTGCCTTCTCGGGGTGCCCTCTGCCTTGCTCGACTCAGTTCCTGGCCCCGCTGGAGGAGGGCCCCCTCAGGCTCCCACCCAGCCCAGCCCCAGGCACGTGAGGCAGAAGGGCTCTGGAGCTCCTGGGCTAGCCCTGCGTCCAAGCCAGCCTCCTCCAGGCCCTGGGGCTGCAGGGCAACAGCAACCCCCACACAGGGAGGGCCACCTTTCACATCTGTGGGTCATCTCATCTCCTGGGTAAGACAGTCATGAACTCATCAAGGTGGCGCCTGGCCGGGTCACTAGGCCCTTTCTTAATTCACAGGTTTCCGGGCTCTGTGTTTGAGGGATGACTTCTCAGGCACAGGTCATCCTGCAGGCCCCGGTCTTCTCGTCTTTGGCTCTGGCATGTGCACTGCTGAATGAGCTCTCCAGCAAGTGCGAGCTCCTCCTCTGGCTCCGGCTCCCCTGAATGGCCCCTTTCCCAGCTGCTCGCTCCTGCGTAGGGATGGCTCATCTGCAGGTTCACAAGTGATGTCTGTGCTGCAGCTGGGGACTCCATGGGGGTCCTTCTGGGGGTGCCCATGGGTCACCATGCCTCCTGGGGCAAAGTGCAGGGAGAATGAGTCCAGCTATGGATGGGGGGTGGGGAAGGGCCCCAGCAGGGGAGACTGGTTTGCAGGCGAGGTGTGCCAGGTGGAGCCGGGTGGACTTGGTGGGGACCCTGCACACAGCCAGGGCAGGGTGGACGGAGGCGCCTCTGCAGGAGGCCACCACACCTCCCAAGGCCAGAGCACAGGACAACAGCAGCCCCAGCCAGCCCAGCTGTCCTCGCAAATGCACAGGTGGACTCAGCTGCCCAGCCCCTCAGCGCTCCTCCTCAGCCGAGCACAGGGATGTCAACGCGCACGTCTGGATCGCCTCCTGCAGCAGGGCCACGTGCCACACGCCCTGCGTCACTGGGCTTTCTACACAATGCATTCTACACCTTGCTCCACAGCTGTGCTAGGGCCTGAATGTTTGTGTCCCCCAAGGCCAATGCTGAAGCCCCGGCCCCAGGACAACAGTGGAAGGAGGTGAGACCTTGGGAGGCCACTAGCTTTAGATGAGGACCAGAGAGGCCCATGTGGGATTAGGAGAGTCACCAGAGAGCGGGCAGTCACCCTGCTCTCCCACTTCCAGCCTGCAGAGCAGCTGTCCAAGCCCCTCTGTGGTGCCTGGTGGTGGCAGCCCCAGCTGGCTAACGAAGACAGGAAGCACAGTGGCCGTCCCTCCCTGGTGCTGCTGTCAACAGCACTTGCAGGACCCAGGCAGGTGGAGGCTGGCCCAGCGCTCCCAGCTCCCAGCTCCCGGCGCAGTGCGCATCCCAGGTCCAAACCCTCTCGAGGCGAGAGGCTGTGACAGAAGAGGGCACCGGGCGTGACTAGCATCAAGCAGGAAGCGCTTCAAGGCAGGACTCTGAAGACAAAGCGGTCATCACAGCTGAACGGTGCGGGCCGGAGGAGACCCCGCACCAGCACAGAGCGGGCTGCGGGGGAGGGCAGGCAGCATGTGAGCAGGACAAGGGGGGCCACAGGGAAGAGCTCAGGGAACCAAAAGCCAGCAGTCACAGGCGTTCCCAGCCCTGGCCGGGGTGGTGGCGGTGCTCATCAAGGTAGGAACCCTGGAGGATGGGCCTGGTATCAATGCAACAAAGTGACCGTCAACGTCCAGAGAGAGGCCAGACCTGGGGAAGACAGTGCTGTAGCTCCAGGAGACAACTGAGACAAAGCTGCTACTCTTCCCACGCCTCCCCTGACAGTGCAGATGGACCCGAGCCCAGCTCGCCTGATATGCTGACCTCAGCCTCTCCATCTTAAAACAGCATCCAGCACGTGCCCGCCCAGGTATGGTCAGCCAGTGCAGGCAGCAACAGGGCAAGACCGTGCCACCTGCGAGGCTGGCAGTCTGTGGGCCCACGCCTCCCTGAGTGTCCACGGCAGGTAGAGAACGCAAGCCTCTTCCCCTGGGCCGTTCCCTGGAGCAGCGTCTGCAGCCAGACCATGAGTGTCCACTGCTCCCCATGGCAGTGGTGACTGCCCGGCTCAGTGCTCCTCTCCTGGGTCTCCCCAGGCCTGCCTGCAACACCATAAGGGACATGGAGCACACGGCACAAGCAAGAGTCTGTGCTGCTGTGCTAGGAGTCGTGCCGCCCGTCTCAGACCTGGCGGCTAGCTCTGCAGTGTCCAGAGACAAGCAGCCCTCAGCCTCCACCCGGACCTGAACAAGGTCCTTTGAGTACATAACGCAGAACAGTCACACCAGGCTTTTCTGACAGTCAGTCACACCTTACTATGATCAGCCTCCAGGCAACCAGTGCTCTTGATTTAACCACAGGACCACTCCCCCCATCTGGTACTTACGTAGCTTATTTGAAAGTAGAATCCATTTCAGCATTTGTTGAGCTGCTTTGAAAAACCAAAGAGTCAGGGCTAGAAATGTTGTGGATTGAATCCGGGGCCTTGTGCATGCTGGGCAAGAAATCACAGGCCTTTCAGAATGATTAGCTTCAATCTGAGTGTTGTTATGCCTATCTTATTCCTTTCACAAATAACTACAGGCTAAACAGAAAAAAATCACACAAAGAAATCACAAACAACACAGTTTAAGGAATTAGGGGGAAAGAGGAAAGGAAAAGAAGGGCAGAGAGAACACGGCTTCCATGCCACGGGGGTGGGGGGGCGGGTTCTGGCTCCCGATGGCCTGGCATCCAAAGCACAGAACACCTGATTAAGTGCAGGATGGTCCCAAACAACCCTCAGCCGGCTGGGAGAAATGGAGCTTTCACTGAGAGCACGACAAGGGCAGTTTCTTCCAAGCATCCACCCAGACATCAGACCCACAGCAGCATAAGCGGCGTCCTGAGCGAGAGGTAATAGCTGCTTCTGTGTGCACAGGTCCTTGCCCTTTGCTGGAAGCCCATGCCCTCTATCAGGGCATAATTCAACAAAAGCAAGTACACTGATTTCATCCTGTTCTCTTGGATCATCCATTCAACATCCAGAGCCCATTCTGGAGCCTGATTTACACTCACGCGTGAGCTATTCCCCTCAGACCTGCTCGGCTATACACACAGCAGGCACACTCTTGGCTATACGCACAGTAGGCACACTCTCCTCCCGTTATTAAAATTAAGACAAAACCATGCAGATCAGCCAGAGGAATAGGCTTGCTCATGGAAAGAACAGGCCAGAGCCCTGGCCACGTCCGTACTGGCCTCAGATGTTTATGGACAAGGGAAAGTTACAGAAATTCCACCCTCAGATGGTTCTGGAGCCAGGCTCACCTACTGCTGGGCCTCAGTAGGATCACTATAGACAGCACCCCGGCCAGGGGAGCGAGATGAGGCCACAGGTCATCCTTCCAGGAGGCCATGATGACCCCAGGATCCCATGTACAACCACGGTGATTAGGAACCCCACTGCCCTTTCCGGCGTCCTGGCCTGTATGACACACAACTCCCCCTACAGTGGCTGGGCCCACCTGCGGCTCATCTCCACAAACACTATGGTGAGGAGTGTGGCCTCACTGAGCCACACTTGGAGAAGAATTCCTAGAAAGCTGCGTCAGCAGGTGTGAGTATAGGCCCACACACCAGGTGGGAGGCAGGCCTGGGCAGCCTAAGGGCCAGAGCTCAGCACCTCAGGGAGCCACAGGAAACCACATGCCTGCCCCAGGCCTTGCAGAGGAAGCTGGGAGGAAAGGTGCTGTTCACACATGCATTTCACACACATGTTGAAATGCTGCCCAGAAATGTCATTAGCTGTGGCTGTGCATCAGCAAGTGCTCCATGGAGAGTGCTCCAGATCCATGAGAGTGCTCCACAGAAAGAGTGCTCCAGATCTGTGAATGCTCTATGAGAGGGCTCCAGAGCAATGAGTGCCCATGGGGAGACGGCTCCAGAGCAATGGGTGCTCCATAAGGAATGCTCCAGATCAGTGAGTGCTCCACAGGGAGAGTGCTCCAGATCTGTGAGTGCTCCATGAGAGGGCTCCAGAGCAATGAGTGCCCATGGGGAGACGGCTCCAGAGCAATGGGTGCTCCATAAGGAGTGCTCCAGATCAGTGAGTGCTCCACAGGGAGAGTGCTCCAGATCTGTGAGTGCTCCATGAGAGGGCTCCAGAGCAATGAGTGCTCCATGGACAGCTCCAGTTCCATGAGTGTGCCACAAGGAGACTGCTCCAGATCAGTGAGTGCTCCACATGGAGAGTGCTCCAGAGCAGTGAGTGCTCCATAAGGAGTGCTCCAGAGCAGTGAGTGCCCATGGGGAGACGGCTCCAGAGCAGTGGGTGCTCCATAAGGAGTGCTCCAGAGCAGTGAGTGCTCTATAGGGAGACGGCTCCCGAGCAGTGAGTGCTCCATGAGGAGATGGCTCCGGAGCAGCGAGTGTTCTATGGGGCGAGGGCTCCAGATCAGTGAGTGCTCCACATGGACAATGCTCCAGAGCAGTGAGTGCTCCATGGGCAGAGCACTCTGGTTCCTGGAGTTTGTGGGGCTCCTGGCAACATCCCCACTCCTCAGGTGCATGTATAAGTCCAATTCCAGGAGGAAGACAATGGGGTGGGAAGAGGCTGATGGGTGCTCAGGGTACCATTCTCCAAGTGCTGCTTGTTGCTCCTCGCTGGAGCCCAGCTCCTGGGAGGCAGTGTCGCCTGTCTGGGCTCCCAGGCCTGGGACTTGCTCCCACCAGGCCTTCAGCAGCATCTGCCTCCATCAGCATCTCTTTCATCAGTGTTTGCACAGGGATTAGGCTGAACAAAATGCCTGGAATAACTGGCAGGGAGGCCTGGGCACTCAGGCAGCCTGGGCACTCAGGGGCCCTGCACGGCAGGGTCCCACTGCACTGATTGCCAAGAGCCAAAGCATCATGCCGACAGGCTGACCTGCTGCAGCTCCCCAGCACCTGGCTCTGCCTTGAGCTGGGGCCAAGGCAGGCCTGGGGGCAGGGACAGCAGACAGCCTTGCTGTGCTGCCAAAGGGCCCCTCGCAGCCCAAGAAAGGCAGGATGGGGACGTAACAGCCGGGTAGCCTTCAGGTATCTTCAAAAGTCTGGTTGGGGGAAGTATTGAGGAGTGTATTTAAACAAAGAGGAAAGCAAACACAGGTCATCTTTTCTTCAATGCGCATTTCCAAAACAGAAAAGAAAGACTGAGAGAAGGCAGGTCCAAACTGTAGGGCAGACACTTCACTGAAGAAGACTGGGAAATGAATCAGGGTCAACAAACCTGGACGAGCCTGCGCAGAAGCTTCACTGCGGTCCTGGGCTTGGGGCGCTCTTTCAATCAGCAAATATAAAAGGAAGGGGAAATTCTCTGGAATTAAGTGACCTATTTCCTTCTTTCTTAAATTGCTATCATTCGGGTTTGTGATCATAGCATTTAAATAATTAAGACATTGTAAGCTTTCTTCTATTGGATTTAAATTTTACCTCCATCAAAAGCTGAACTGTGCCATTTACATAAACCAAACACATCTGAGTCTTTCCACAGTGTCAGAATTTATAGAATAATGATAGATTCACAGGCTACCCTGCTTTCAAGGGTGGTAGTCCTCAGAATACTCATGGGTCACCTGGTAGGCGTGAGCCAGGCAATCACAGGTTCTTTTATTCCAATCTTAACTATGGATATTTATAACACTCAAGTCATGCATCACACTTTACATAATAATATATACAGGTTACTGAAAGGCTAGAAAAGGGTGAAGGCAGCCAGAAGGCCTCAGGAGGCTGACCTGAGAGGAAAGGCAGAGAGCAGAGAGGAATGCAAAGCTCCCCCAGGTGCACAGATGAGATAGGAACCAGCACAGGGACTTGGTAGGGCACAGCAATCTATTCCAGGTGAAGGTCTGAGTGGGCGGCACTTTCAGAGTGTCAGCTTGCCAACCTCTGAGCTGATGTCCAGGGCCAGGCAATCAGAGGCTGGGGGCTGTGATGACTTTCCTGGGCAAGGCTGGTGACCAGTGACCAGGTAACGAGGTCAGAGTGCCACTGTGTCCAGTCTCAGGGTTCTCCTCCTTTTATAGGTCTCAGGTGAGGGGGTTGCTTCATTCGGTGATCTCCTGTGTTTTTGATAAGCTCATGGGCCTGGTTGTTCTGATATGCATTTGATACGCTCATCATTGCTGCTGTGATTGATTCAGTGAGTTCACAGGGGCCATTTTTATTAGCCTCATTATTTACTTGTCAGTTTGTGTTTGATGGTTATGCCAGGAAGATGGTGGGATCATTCACTCTAAATGGAATAACTCAAGGCAAATCATTGCTTTATAAATTGGGGTCACTCAGGGCAGGAACAGCCTGAGAGCTGCTGTCCTACACACTATGGAGTCACTCAGGGCAGGCGCAGCCTGAGAGCTGCTGTTCTGTACGCCATGGAGTCACCCAGGGCAGGCGCAGCCTGAGAACTGCTGTTCTGTACACCATGGAGTCACCCAGGGCAGGCACAGCCTGAGGACTGCTGTCCTGCACACCATGGAGTCACTGGGGCAGGCGCAGCCTGAGAGCTGCTATTCTGCACACCATGGAGTCACCCAGGGCAGGCACAGCCTGAGAGCTGCTGTTCTGTACACCATGGAGTCACCCAGGGCAGGCGCAGCCTGAGAGCTGCTGTTCTGTACACCATGGAGTCACTCGGGGCAGGCGCAGCCTGAGGACTGCTGTTCTACATACCATGGAGTCACTCAGGGCAGGCACAGCCTGAGAGCTGCTGTTCTGCACACCATTGAGTCACTCAGGGCAGGTACAGCCTCAGGACTGCACACCATGGAGTCGCTCTCGGCAGGCACAGCCTGAGAGCTGCTGTTCTGTACACCATGGAGTCACTGGGGCAGGCGCAGCCTGAGAGCTGCTGTTCTGCACACCATGGAGTCACTCGGGGCAGGCGCAGCCTCAGGACTGCTATTCTGCACACCATGGAGTCACTCAGGGCAGGTACAGCCTCAGGACTGCTATTCTGCACACCATAGATCACTCAGGACGGGCACAGCCCATTTTCTACAACCACCAACCTATGACTCAAGGGTGAGTGAGAACTGTAGTTGAGGCTGAGGTTAAAATATTATACACCTGTCCATGTTAGTAACAAAATTAGCACAATCTGGAAACCAGCAAGAAGGGGAGGCAGAGGGGAACTCTGTTTAGTGCGTGTCTTCTTTTATGGTGGGCAATCCTGAAACAGTGAGGGGCAGGCAGACACATCATTGAAGGCAGCAGAAAGGAACAAGGGCTCTGGAGTGACTCTCCATGGTTGAGACTGTCGGGAGGATTTTCATTCTTCACGTTGGGTTACTTTTCACATTTTTCTTCATAGATTTTCCCTTAATTAGCATAAATGAATGAAGCCGCTGGATCCCAGAGCAAGGGGCTGGGGACCTGGGCTCCCAAGTCTGCAGGAGGCCCCAGGATCACCAGTTTCACTCCCTCTGGTCACTCAGGGTCTCGGTGATGTCCAGTGCAGGCCTGCTCCCCAGGGTGGCCCAGAGGCTGAGCTACAGCAGCTGCAGCTTCCGATGGGCCCCCTGCTAGAGGTAAAGCAGCCAGGGCAGTCCCAGCTGAGGTACGAGCTTGGCCCAGCTTCCCTCAGCTGAGCAAGAGGGCAAGACCTGAGGGAAGGACACAGGAAAGTACCTCCTCGCCCTCCCAGCCAGAGCAGATGCCCCACCTGGCATGGGCACGCCAGATCTGCTGAGTGGCAAAGGAGCTGCCCCACATGTGGCCATTCCCACAGACACCTGGTGCTGCAGCAGCTCAGAGGCCAGCTCAGCCATGCTCCCCGGGTGCGGACCTCCCAGGCCCTGAGGCAGGGGCTCAGAGAGCACAGGTTCTGGCTTGCACTGAGCCGGAGGCCCCGGGAAGGCCCCTGGAAAGCCAAGGTGGCTCTGCGAGCAGCTCTTTACACAGCCCAGCACTGTGTCCCCTTTAGCAGACACCTCTGTCCAGCCTCAGTGGGCACTGAGGACACGGTTAACCTTCTCGACCATCCTGGCTCCCGCTGCATTCACTGCACACTGGGCCAAGTACTCGAGGGGCCGATACCAGCCCAGACCAAGTGCCCTGACCCAAGAAGCCACTCTGAGGTGCCCTGGGTGCACACAGCCCCACCCAGCAGCTCAGGAGAGAAGACTGTGCCTCCTCCCGGCAGCGTGGGCGTGCCAACCGGGAGCCCTGTCTGGGGACCCTGCCTCACCACAGCCACAGGGGCTGGCGGCAGGCAGTGCTCAAAACAGGGCAGACTGTCCGCCTGGCTGGAACCCGCCCTCCACAGCTCGCTGGTGCCCAAGGCCAGGCGAGAGCACCTGCACTACGGAAGCCAGCACCACAGCAGCACAGCCGCAGAGGACCAGGTGGGCGGGCAGCGTGGCCACTGCCAGGACGGCGCCAAAATGTCGTCCCCCGTGTCACCTCAGGGAACAGGACTCTTCTCTCAACTTTTCAGCCACTTAAAAATGTAAAACAAGCAGCTCTCGGGCCAACCAGCACGTGCAGGATCTAGCCCTTGCCCCCGGCGCGGTTTGCCCCCGGGGTAGGGGGCTTTGCCACACGGGTGTGTCTAGCCCCTAAGAGTGACTCATTTCCAGCTTTGGTGGGGCACCCTGTTTTCCAGGCAACAGGCAAATACAGATGGTACGTGCGGACCCTCTCCCGTGCCTCATGAATAAGCCACACAGTGTCTGTTCGCGCCGCCAGCTTCCCTGGGAAAACACCCAGAACTTCGCCCATGAGTACTGACAAATCACATCAGTATTTTTCTGGTTTTCAAGACAAAATTAGCCAGAACTGTGTTGCCAGCAGACCTTTTCCAAGCCCATCTTATTCTGTCCCAGAAAGTTCCCCAGTGGGGTTAAGGTGAGAACAGCAGGTCGTCGGAGGGAAAGGGTCCCACACATTTTCTAGCACATGGGAGTCCCAGCATACACCTACACAGATGAGCGTGAAATCCAGGATTCCCAAATAAGTGTTCTGTGAAACATCAGCAGGGGGCATGTCCTGACCAGAAATAGCCAAGAAAATGGTGGCCTTGGGAGCGGGATCTTGCAAATGCAGTCCCAGGCAGTGGGACTGGGACCTTGGTTTGTGCTGAGAAGCAGTACAAGTCTTCCTGTTTTGAAAACAGGACACAGGTGCCCAGTAACCAAGTTTGATTGAAAGAGCACACCATGGTCTGGGGTGGGATGTCCACTTGTCTCCAGGGACAGTAGCTCACTCGGAGGCCTGCCTGCTCTGGGCGAGTGTGGCTTCCTGCTGTGGCCTGGGGCAGCCAGATGGGCTCTGGATGGCAGCCAGGGGAAGAGGAGTCAGGAGCTACAGAGCACCTCTCTCCCCACCCAGGCCTGCAGCTGAGCCCTCCTTCCCTGCCAGCGGCAGGTGTTGACTGCAGGGAGGCAGAGGCCCTGGGCATCCAGCCTGGACCTCTCGGAACCTCGGTTGACCCGTGAGGGGAAGGTGACCGTATTGCAGGGCTCAGGCCACAGGATGAGGACTGAATGAAGTAGGGTGTCACGCGCGGAGCTGGTGGGAGGACCACAGCAGACAGCGAGAAGGCTGGGCTCTCGGGACACCATGTCCAGGAGTGAGGCCAGCACGCGCGCCCCACGGCAGCCCCCTTGGGAGCAGAGAGTGACAATCTGGGCAGAGGACGGCGTGTCCCCGGTCTTGCTGCCCTGCTTGTGTGGCCTACAGCCTGCTACTGCCCCTTCTCTACCTCATAGGGACACCTACGCCCCTCTCCAAGGTCTGACATGGGACTAGAAAGCAGAGGACATTTAGCTGCTGTCCATCATCTTCCACCAAGTGGACAGTTCAGAGAAGTGACCTGATTCTCCTGGAGTCACACAGCTCGAGAAGGCAGAACCAGGAGTGGACTGCTTCGGAGCCCCTGAGCCCCAAGACCCGTCCCTGGCTCGGGCACTGCACCTAGAAATGACCACCCAGGCCCCACGGCTCCGGGCTCCAGCCTTGGCTTGGCAGAGACGTGAGACTGAGCTGATTTCGATCCTGCTGTCTGCCTCAAGGTGCTAACATTGTTCCCAGGCGGTGGGGTCCCCTCCTGAGGTCCCCTCCTGCGTCTCATCAGCCCGGGGGCTCCAGGAGAAAGGGGCTTGGCCTGTGGAACAGCTGCCGCCACAGCTGTGGTCTTGTGTGAGGACTTTGTTCCTTCAGGGCACCTGCGATCAGCTGGACACCCGGCCCCCGGCCTCGATTCTGCCTTCTAGGCAAAGGGACAGTCCCAACCGTCTGCCCTGCCGGCCCCGCCTGCCCTGCCTGCCCCACTTGCTCCACCTGCCCCTTCCTCATACCTTCCTCCTGGAAAGCCAGACACTGTCCCAACTCACCCCACGGGGGCCAAGCTGAGATCAGGTGGACTGCTGAGGGAGAGCCTGTCTGTGGAAGGGGACTGTCCCCAGGAGCAGCTGCACCTCACAGCCACCATGGGCCACGGTCTACCCCAGGGATATCCACCAGTCCATTCCCCTGTCCTACCACAGTAACCCACTGTGGGGAGCCCAGGCACTGACCGGCAGCGCTGATCTGCCCTACACCTGCTGTGCTGCCCGCCCTGCTAGCTGGCCCCCCACATGTGATTGGTGCCACCCTGACTACTGTTCCACCTACAGGCCAACCTCTCCACACGCCCCACGGGCAGCCGGGTCCTCCCTCCAACCTCCCTCCACGCAGACAGGGGCCACGCACACAGGGGCCACACAGGCAGGGGCACACGGTGATGAGCACACAGAGAGAAACCCCTGCAGAGACACACAGGCACTCGGAGAGACCTGCACAGGCAGAGACACACAGATGATCTGCGGCCTGGGTGCCATGGTCATCTTTTCGTGGTAAATAAGTAAACAATGAACTGAGTGACAGACACACAGAGAAAAGATAATGCTTATATGCAAGGGTGACGGCTGCAGGCTGACAGTTCTGAACGTATTTTTAAAATATTCCTCAATGAATGATATAAGGGGAAAGGATAATTGATTTCTTATTAATCAGAAAATAGGGTTCTTTCTCTTTCTTTCCTTTATCAACTGTGTTTCTAGCCCGTTTTGAGTTCAAGAAATAAAAGCTCTTTGCACCCTCTAGTGCTGACTGGGGACAGAAGGGGGCAGAGGCTGGCTTCCTGGGTGCTCTCTGGACTGACATGCCCTGGCAGCCCTGCCCTGCCCCACC
>PVHX01022926.1:0-26717 GCA_004024805.1 Geosciurus inauris
AAAAAAGAAAAAAAAAAAAAGAAAAAAAGAAAAGAAAACAGAAAGAAAAAAGAAGAAGAAGAATGAAAAGGAAAGGCTCAAAGTAAGAAACTTTACCTAGTGTGTGATTATCAGGCCCTAGTTTCAATTGCTATAATTGAAAAAAATTAATAATTGATGATAAAACAACTTACATAGCTACTGGAAAGCCTTACATCTTCTCCCCCAAACATTGTACTTCAATATAATTTTAAATAGCTATTGCTTCTCATATAGAAAAAAACTGTCTTGATGGTATTGCAAATTATTAAAATCAAAATGTTCTAATAAACCTATTCCAAAAAGTTGATACAGTATCCTGTGTGCTCTTGCAGGCAACACATCTGAGAGCCATAAATGGCGGTCTCTGCTTGTCCTATTTTCTGTACAGACCCTCTGGGACCCTGAGAACTTTCCTTTGGCAGAAATGAGAAGACCTCAGGACCTGCAGGGCCTCACTGATGTATTATTGTGTGACCTGAGCTCAGATCCCTGAGTCAGAGCCCTAAGTCTGTTGTCCTCTATCAGCACAAGCTCCAGGACTACAAGCGGAAGTGGGGTCTTCTCTGCTCCATGGAGTCCCATGGTATGTTAAAGGGCACTGAAGAAGGTGATTTTCTGCCCTTCCTGCAGGTGGCCACCACCCTGTCAGTCATCCCAACCCATTGTTTCTCAGTTGCCAGCTATGGCCCCACCTCTGGACTGTGGGTGGTCAACCCTGACAATAGTGGTTCATGTCCATTTTGGCACAGCAGAGAGGTCCAGTGGTCCTGTTCATGGGGTCAGTGTAGGCTTTATACATGGATGTGGAAGGACTCCACCAGCATCCAGCCTTCACCAGAACTGCTAGGTCAATCCTGCTGTAGCTGCCCCATTGGCAGATTACTTCCTTTTCCAAATTGGGAGAAAGAATTGGAAATATTTGAAATAGAATATTTTTCCATATAACATCCACAATTTTACTTTTCCATTTTCAGACAGGATCAGAAAAATCACCAAGGTTTGCCTGATATTCATGATTCTCCAAGAAGTCTTAGGTTCCCAGGTAGTTTGGATTTAGAAGAATATACTAGTGGGCCTGGGTTCTGAAGCACAACTGTATTTTTTCTGTTTTTCCAGTATTAATGATAGAACCCAGGATGCTCTACCACTGAGCTATATACACAGCAAGTTTGATGTTTTATTTTGAGACAGGGTATTACCAAGTTGCATATTGTGACCTTCAATTTGCAATCCTACTCTCCCAGTCTCTCCACTTCCTGAGATTCCAAGTGTGAAACACCAAGCCTTGATCCTGGACCATTACATTGTAAAAATATATAAACTAGAACCTTCCTGTCACCTCTAGTGTAAGTTACTAGAGGATGACTGAGAACTTCTCTGATGAGAAAACCTCATCAATGTGGTTACCCTCTACAAAGATTTTTGAGCAGGTTGGCTCCAAACATCTCACCAACTCACTACAAACACACAAGTAAGTACTACTGAGATGAGGCAAATGCAGTACAAAGCAGAATTATCCAGTGCAGTTGACTCCATACTGTTGACCTCCATAAAGCCAACTTAATCAATGATGATCTGGTTTAAATTCAGTAATTTGATAAAAAGACAAAGCCAATGGATACTGAGTTTTAGTGCTGGTGTTTTAGATTGCTTTCTAGAACTGGATATTGAACTGAGTGTTTGCTTATAGTTGGTGTTAAGTACTGTAATGAATACAATAATGAATACAGCCCTAGTATCTGATACCCTGTTCTTATACTAAACACTAGACAGTCCTCTGAAGAGGGCATTCTCCATGCTCTATCCCTCCTAAGGATGTTTAGAAAAGTTCAAATGGTGGATCAATACACCTTTTCTCTGATATAGTTTAAGTATTTGTGCATTTATTTCAACAACATGTACTCCATATTTCAAAATCATATTTTATTTGCAGCTTTAAAATTACTCAGATTGTCTTAATATTTTGATCACAAGGTCTATTCTACCCAAGAGTTTTATAATTCATGCCCCATGTTATCCCCACACAACTATTTTCCATTTTAAATATGTTAGCTGCATTTCATATGATCCTTAAACTACGTGTTTCATGTTTTTGAGAACCCAATAAATTATTCAAACAGGACAATTATACTTTCCACTTGGGAACCAGGTGACCAACACTTACTCTTGTTAATAAAACCCCTGCCTACTCACACCCATAAACTCAATCTCTTCTCTTTGCTCCAAAGTGTAATTTCTAAGAGATTTTCTATTCTTTGTGGTTCTTCCTCTCCAAAGCTGTAAGCATAAGTCCCTAAGAGTGCTGTCAGTCTCATATATCCTGTATATTGGATTTTGAGTCTGACCATAATCTTAATCCAAGGGCAGGGCTTCATCATTCACAAATGAGGTAAAGAGTAGTAAGTCAGAAAAGTATGTACTATGTCTCATTTGGATTTTGTCTCTAAAGTTCTTCTGTAGATTTTTCAATACTCATTAGTTATATTAAAATTATTCTGCTAGAATTTCCAGATGTAACCTGGGTCAAAATACAATTCTGCTTTTATTTTGAAAAATGCTTTGTAATTTTGTTTGCTATTTTGATTTATTTTATTTCAAAGTCTATTTTTTATTTTAGCTCTTTCTCTTTTTTCATTATTTTGTGATGAAAAAATAGACTGAGAACCTATGATCATAGCTTTTATCTTAAAATGAGTCACAAGGACAAGAGGAGAGAAGTCCCATGGGCAACACTATAGAAAAGTTAGGGGATCTGTTGATGAGGTGAGCCAGGAAACAAAACAGGACTTTTCTCGTTTTTCTGGCTCCTAACTTCTCAGTGGATGACTTCCAACTGAAAACTATTTTTCCTACTTTTTTATTTATACTAATTAAATTTTACTTGAACTCTGGGAGGGATTCCAGAATACCTATCATTTCTCAGTGAGTAAATAGTCATTGCAGTGATTGGATTACTTTGGGAGAAAAAGAAAAGGTATCAAATAATTTTGAAATATTATTATATTTAATGTAAAATTGATGGACCAACAATATTATAATTTAAAAAAAATTAAAAATAGACAATCTACATAGATAGAGAAATTGGGCTGGATTGAAGAAAACAGACCAAACTGGCTTGGGTTCCAAAGGTTAGAAAGTGTGCAGTTGGATGATTAATTGTTAATGATCCAAGGGGCTTGCCTATACTGCCCCTCCTAGAGAACAACTAATTAAACAACTACTGAGCAGAAGGGATAGTGTTGATTAATTTGCCCTGGATCCACCTTCATGCCTAGATCATTCCACCCTGACCTCCCCAACCCAACTGTATCTCATCTTTTGATATCCCCACTGTCATCTCCAGATCACATGTATTAGGAAAGTTCCTAAGCAATTCAGTGACAATCTGTCTACAAAGGGAGTAAATGGGTATGTACAACTTTGTTAAACTGTCCATGGGTTAATCTCCAGTATCTATATAAAAATAGTAAATACATAACAATTATGGGTTAAAAAAGTATATAACCCAGTAATAATAACTGTGGGTATGCATCTAAAATATTGAAATATTTTTTTCAAAGAAATTACTGTCCTTATATTTTTACCATAGCTTCATTCACAATATCTAATAAAATAAAAAAAATAGCTAGATAAAGTAATCTCAGCATCTCAGGAGGTTGAGGCAAGAAGATCACCAGATCAAAGCCAGTCTCAGCAAAAATGAGGTGCTAAGCAATTCAGTGAGACCATGTCTCTCAAGAAAATACAAAGCAGGGCTGAGGATATGATTCACTGTTCAAGTGCTCCTGAGTTCAATTTCTAGTACCAAAAAATAAATAAATAAAGGGTCTTTTAGATGAAAGGTATATCAGAAATTTCCTTCCAGCTGCAGATCATCCAAATACTTCCCTGAGAATCTACATACTTATAATTCAACCTTTCCTTAAAAGGCACGACTCATAGTGATACTTTCTAAATACTCCAAGAGACTTGGTATCTGTGGGCACTTTGTCACAGAATGTTCTAAAACTAGATAAATATGAGATTTTGGAATGATAACACATCACACAATAAAATCTTCAATGGGGAATCTTAACTCAGATATTGTGATAATTGAAACCACATTTTAAGATAAAACTAGATTCTGTGCTTCACTGATTTTTAAGTTATTGATTCAATCCAAACAGACACTGGAAAAAATGTTAAGAGTATTTGCTAAACTCTATGTAATACGGGTATTTAAAAAGTACCAAATTGTTCACATAGTCTTTGACCTTCTAATCTGCTGTGTACTTTAGCTCTTGCAATTAAACTTGCCAGTAATTTAAATTCCAGTCCATTCCCACTTTTATTTACCAGTCATACCTGTATGAAAGTGTTTGCTGGAATGTTTGGAATGTTTCTACAGGTCATTTAAAAAAAAAAAACGGGCTTACATATAAAAATTCAATTGAGAACCCATAACATTTTTAAAAATCTTAATTTGACATATAACTATACCACTATTCTGATAACCTCTTCATTTTACTATCTATTCTATTTCATCCTCATTCACTGTAAATAGGGAACACTGGCTTTGGGAATGTGAACAGGAAGGTGGAAAATTAGGACTTTATTCCCACAACTATGTAGAGCTAAGCTGGAGGTCTGGATTTCAGATTTAGCTTCTGGATTTGAGGTGCTGTTTTATCTGCAGTCAAAAAAGCTCCAGAGGGCTGGGTGTGGGGGCACACACCTGTAATCCCAGCACTTTGAGAGGCTGAGACTAGAAAATCACAAGCTCAAAGCCAATCTCAGCAATGGCAAGTTGCTAAGCAACTCAATGAGACCATGTCTGTAAAAAAAACAACATCAGGAGGTATGAGGATTGTGAGTTCAAAGCCACCTTCACCCACATAGTGAGTCCATAAAAAACAAAATGAAACACTTTTTCTAAATATGTATGTGTCTGTGTGTGTGTGTGTGTGTGAGAGAGAGAGAGAGAGAGAGAGAGAGAGAGAGAGAGATAGAGAGAGAGAGAAATATATATATATATTTATATATGTTTTATATATATTTATTTATCCACATATATATTGATAAGTGGATAAACACCCCTGGGTTAAAATCCCAGTACCAAAACCAAATCAAACAACAAACAAACAAATGAACAAAAACTCTCAGGAGGAACAGAAACAGGTGCCCCTAAAACCCACAGCTCCTCTCATGCAGAAATACAAATGGGGTTTTGTTTCTCTCTTGAGAATCATCACAGTCTTCAACACAAAATATGGAAACATGCTAGGCTAGTGGCACATTGATGCTCACCTTGGGCTTCAGGAAAGTGATGGAACCACCATACAATGATGGAACAGAATGCCTAGGTCTCAACTGCTAATTTAAACTCCATTGGAATAGTCAGAGGGGGTTGAATGCTGATCTGCTACAGAGAGATCCTCTGTTCACCAGAATCTGGAGAGGCCCATGAGGAGTCTCTAGCCAATATTTCCAGTTCCCACCATTGCCAGTCCCACCAACATCAAGCAGTCTCCCTAACAAGTCTTAAGATAACTATATAACATTTAACATTCCTTGGCTTTCAGGGTGCTTAGTTTTCTCCATATTTTTTCAATACCTGTATATAAGGGAAACCCAGAGCTCCTGATAAGATTGTGGAAATCTACTTCCTTTTCAGTGGCTGTGTAAAGATTGAACAGTTCTCCCCTAAAAAATCAATTGGGCAAGGCTTCAGGCAACACTACCAAACTGAGCCCACTGGACATCCTGTTTAAATTATAGTAAATCACATCTAACCCAGAAAGAAATAAGGCCATAATGACAGGTTCTTGGCTGCTCCATTTTCTTTATTAAAAGACTAGGGATTGAACATATATGCACTCACTACAGAGCCCATCACCAATTCCATATATGTATGTCTTGATACAAGGTCTCAAATTCTCCTGTTTATGGCTGTTCAAGTAACTGATATAACAAGCAGAAACCACAGGCCTAGAATCTTTTTTGAAATTACTTTGCTATTTATAAAGTGCCTTGGGAGAAAGTTATTTTAAAGCTATGTTTCCTCACAATAGCAGGATCTATTTCTATTTAAATGATAGTAAATTTATCAGAAAATTTACGCTTACAATTTTACTGCATATGAAATTGATTTTTGAATATATGTATATATTTTTATAAATGGAAATGATACCAAAATTACCTTACATTTATATTGAAATTTTCAATTCTCTGGTCTTATGAGAAAACAACTTGAGCTTTAAACTCATCATCAATTCTCTGAGACAGTAATGTCCCCACACCTTCCCTAATAATGGCTCACAAGTATAAATTTAACATTTTTGTATTCACATCAAACAAAAATAAAAAAAGAACAATTGTAATAACTTAATTTAAAGCACTATATCAGAATATGATCATGGCTAAACAACAGGAATTTACTAATGAATATATGTACTTTTAAACTTCATTTCAAAATTTACTCTTTTACTTGAAATCTCAGGAAGATTGGTTTACCACATCCACATTACACATTTGAGAGCTATGAATTTCTTGACCTCAGCAAGATGAAAGGCCTGGATCACTCATTTTTATGTCATAAATGATGGAATACACTTCTGGAAAAATGTTCTCATCAGGGCCAAAGAACAGAAGAGGGAGTGTATTTGAAAGAGATGGCATCTCTAACCCAGCAGTGTACAAATTTGGACACTGTTTCTCACAAGATGCTGGGCACAGATCCATTTCAATTTCAGATATCATACTGTAAAATAATTGGTTTCCCAGGATGTGAAAGGTGCCAGACCTGCCAGTAGCCTAGACTTTAGAGTATAAATACATTAAAGAAAAAATTATTTTGCAATTTTTCCATAAGCTTAATGGCAGGGTTGTGATTTCTGTTTATTTACTTGTTATGGGGTACTGTTAGAATATTAGCACAAATAAAGGCATAGATGTCTACACATATTTCTAAATAATTTAATAGCATAAATTGATAAAGAAAATTTTAAGCTTAACTATAAAAATAAAATATTAGCTGTTTTCCGGATAATTTTTGGACAACATGTGATTTTATTCTGACATCTTGCCTACAATGGATATATTGTTGTTTATCACTGTGTAAGAAGTAACTCAAAAACTTACTAGCTCAAATTTGTATTATTCATCAGTTAGTCTGAGTTCTTCTGGAATTTTTTGCTGCATATATTTAGCTGATTTTTGATAACATTACTGAACTTCAGAGGGTAATATTTCTGCCAAAAAAAGCATCTTGATTCTCCTCCCTATAATCTCATAATCCAATCAATTAATGTTTGTTTTTTCTCATTGAGGTGACAGTGTTCTGAAAACAAAACCAAAAACTTTCAAAATGTTCAGGTACCTGAATAATACTTTCATAACCACAGCTTTTCATAAGCCACAAAAATAAGAATCTAGATCCAAAGTTTGGAAAACATTCTGCACTTTGGCTCGAGTATGAGTAAAATCACATTGCCAACTTTCTGTATACAGATAATGTGAAAGAATTGCTGATATTTTGGGACTTATTATCCTACTGCTTTTTGTATTGGATGAGGTTGATATAGCTGTTGAGTGTCAAAGAATATTTCAAACCCACAAGTAGTGTGTGTGTATGTGTGTTTTTAGTGATTATACTGAGGGGATTATCTCTCCTGAGCTAGACCCCCAGTTCTATATTTTTAAATTTTGAGACAAGTTTTACTAAATTTCTGAGATGTTATGCAAACTTGCAATCAGTCTGCCTCAGTATCATAGCTCATTGGGATTACAAGTGTGTGCCACAACACCTGGCAGACCCACAATTACTGAAAACCTAGAATGGATTCAGGATTAAATATACCTGACCCCAAGGGCAAAACCTATGTTCTTTAGACCACAAGATTAATCATTCTGTTCTTATTCTCTTAGAAATTAAATAGCGACATTTATTCAAAAATACAGGATTAGCCACACATAGTAGCTCATGTCTTTATTTCTAAGAATTTGGGAGACTGAAGCAGAAGTATAACACTTTCAAAGGTAGTTTCAACAATGTGGAAAAGGCCTAAGCAAGTTAGCAAGATCTTCTCTCAAAATAAAAGGAAAATAAATGTAAAGGGCTGGTGATATAACTCGGTAGTTAAGCACCCTTGGGATAAATATTTATTATTCAATGGGAATAATATGTTCAAATGAAGATTTCTAAACCTTCTAGCATGGAATTAAAATAAACTTGGGAAATGTCTAACAACTAAATTTAAGAAATAAAAGACAAAAAACATGTTTTTAATTTTTTATTAGACTAGAAATTTTAAAACAGGTGAATTTTATCACAGGAATGGTAATAATGTCACATGATATGCAAACTGCAACAATATTAATGTATCATTATTATAAGAGTTTGTAAATTGAAAATATAAAACACCACATAAAGTGAAAAAGAGCAGTAAATATAACAAATGATATACTACATATCCATTAAAGAATATCTTCTGGGAGATAACTATTAAATAGTATAATACTTCTTAAAATTTGCTTCAAAGCAGAAGATTACAAATAGTTTTCAGGTCTATGATTGCAGTGGAGGGGTTCAGAACCAGCAAGAAATGTTTGGGTCTTCGGCAGTTAAAAGAAAATATAAGAAACATTTAGGACAGCAGGGATTCTTTACTTAAAGGCAGCAATAACTCATAGCCAGCCTCTAGCTTTTAGCCCTCAGTCCTTCAAACTATTTTATAGAAATTTTTTTATGCAAGTTAGACAAACAACGCACACGGCCAACACTTTACCTAAGTAAGTGCATGTTCACAAGCAAATGTTTATGGCCTTGACTACACACACCAAATCAGGGTTTTTATGACTTTGACTACCTATTAAGAACAGTCCTCTGGAAGACTTGCCCACTACTAACATTCTTGGTCTCTTGGTTCTGTGAATACCTCATGGATGTGAATAGTTTACAACTTCTGCTGTAGGGAGCAGTGCTAACCTTTCCATTTTAGGGCACTACACAGAATACTATTCATATATAAATTGCACAAGTATAACAACAAAGCAGCTGGGACTCTCTTGTCCTCTGTGTAAATTATTTTCCCAAGTCCACCAGTTCTGCTTGATATGTATAATGTGGTGAACTTGGATACTTGGGCCAGTACTTCCAGTAGTTCACTGAAGCCATTGGCTGCTGTTGTTTCATTTTATTCCTTAAAAGTGACTGGGGCTGGAGCTGGAGCTGGTAAGTGGTAGAGCACTTGCCTAGCATGTGTGAGGCACTGGGTTCAATTACTTGGACCGCATATCAATAAGTGAATAAAATAAAGGTCTATCACCATCTACAAAATTTTTTTAAAAAAGTGACTGGGCTTTAAGGCCAATCTCATGCCAAATCTGCATCACTGGGTAGCTTAATGGGTATTTTAAAAGTACAGAGATCCTCCTTCATTAATTGTATTCTGACTTCCTAGAAATCTTTTTTATCTTGTAATTACCTCATTCTGGCAGTCTCTCATATCATTTTTTAAGCCAGATATATAGAAATCATTGTCCAATGGACCCAGCAGCTGCACATGGCTCCTCAGGCTATTTCTCCAACTAATTTCTGCTACTGCTGCCAACTCTTTCCTTGGCCATGGGCTGGAGCCTAGGCTTCAACACTACAAAGAAAGTTCAACTTATTGGGTTCATGTAGGCCCACAATGCAATCAGAAGTTTTAAGTTTACAGGGAACCCAGGCCATAATATCCCAACTCTCCACAGGTGTTTATTTGAATAGGATATGACAACTGAGTGCTATATGCTTCTTAGTGGCCATATGTGCCTCTAACTACCTCCTATAGTCTATCAGGGCTGAGGTATCTCTCACCTGCAAAATATCCTGCAGAGTATACCAATATACTTTTTAGGGAACTCAGACACATAAATCAACGTTTTGGTCTCCAGAAGTTGATTTTATAGACAGGATCTTGCTGAACTTTTTAGAGGGTTGCTGTTGTTTAGACTAGCTTTGAACTTGCCATCCTCCTATCTCAGCCTCCCAAGCCACTGGAATTATAGGTGTGTGTCACCACACCCAGCCCCATGCTTACCATTTCTATTTGGATTTTTTAAGCATAAGTTCTTGCAAATTTTATGATTAGGATAAATTATTTTTATTTTCTTGTGTTCCAGAATCTGCTCTGAGACAGTTACAAAATTATCCCCTTTAGGGTAAATTATGCTCTGTTTATGGGCATTTTTTTTTGGACTGTGTTTCTCCTTAAGGCAATATGTTACTTTTTGAAAAATTTGAAATATCCTATCCACTTAAGCCAGGCAGGGCTCCAGGAAAATTATTTTCTTGGAAATGAAACCATAGGGCCAACATTTTGGGCCCATCTTTCTACTCCTCACAATTTTCTGTCCTCTATCTCTAATATACCCTTTATTTTATTTATTTTTAGTACTATGTATTAAAACCAGGGCCACTCAATCATTGAACTACATCACCAGCCCTTTGTTAATTTTATTTAGAGAGAGAAACTTCCTGAGTGGCTCACTAAATTTCTTAGGCTGGTGAACTCATTTTAATTATTGATTATATTGTCTCAGCCTTGCAAGCTGCTGACCATAGAGTCATGTTCCACCATGCCCAGCCTACCCTTTATTCTGAAGGCACTTCAGTTCTTTTATCATTTTCTGTGAAAATATTACAATGAAAATGAGAGTGCAGTGTTTTCTGTGATGTAATGAATCCAATTTTTTAGATGAACACCCTGAAGTAATACTAGATTTTATAACATTTTTATTTTGAACTTTTTGAAGAACCATAATGATGGAGTGGTCTTGAGGATGGCAGGGACAAAGTGGATGTTGGAGGATTTATGTTGCCAGAGAAAGCAAAAACAGTGGACTTTTCTCAGGACATGCTCAGCTGACACAGTGAGATTTGCCACAACTTCCTCTTGAGACTGTTGACTTGTGTTGTTCTTCTTTATGGTAGAGTAATTCAGGAAATGTTCCTCTTATTTTATGCTTATCTAATAATTTAGATATAGGAAAAATATATAGGAAGTAGAATAATAACAAAGTATTTTGCAAAAAATATTTTGAGTATTTTGCTTACTTTAACCTTAAAAATGTATTAAACTTCTGAGTATACATTATAAACTAGAAAATATTGTATGTTCTAAGAATAAATGTTTTTAGCTTCACCAAGCTTTATCCTGTATCCTTATTTTTATCTTGCCCAGCTCTTTAGCTCCCACCCACATCATAACACTATTAAGAAACAGTTTTTTTAAATGTGTATTCTCTCCAACATTTGCACAAGTTTTTTTTTAATATAAATACTCATATGCTTTTAAGTATCTATTATCTTTCACTGTTTTTTTAACTTCCAAGTATTCATTTTATTAATTAATTTATTTATTACTTTATTATTTATTATTATATTTTTCAGTTGTAGAGGAACTCAATAACTTTATTTATTTATCTTTATGTGGTGCTGAGGATCAAATCTATTGCCTCACATGTGCTAGATGAAAACTCTACCACTGAGACAAAAATCAAGCCCCTAAATTCCAGATTTTTATCATAGGCATACTGACAGCACTGTACAGGGTGCAGGAAATTTGCTATTTGTCTGAAGCATGAGATTCCTGATGGAAGTTTTTTTTAGGTTTCAGGCTGTTAAGTTGTCAGAGGAAAAATGTGCTGTTTCATTTTATCTAGGACAAATTTTATCTAGGATAAAAGATTCCAATTTTAACTAGGATAAAATAGGAATCTGTTAATTCTAACCCCATTTTCTGCACTATTACTGAGGATTTTTTTTTACCTTGGAAGTAGTTACAAGCAATGAAAATCAAGTTGTATGCAATCTATGGAACTTGCACATGCTCAGGCACCTTTGCTTGTAATGCATAAAATTTTAGGATATATCCCTTGAACAAAATGTACTAAAGTTAGACACTCAGTACAGGAATGATATCCTTCTGGAAAGAGTTGGCAGGCCTGAAATTATGGCAGGGGTTAGCAAGAGTAGGTCAGAGTAGAGGAAGTTTTAAACTCTCACTAAGACTATCAGTGGTTTGCTGAATTTTTCCCTATTAACCCCATAAATGAAACCAGAGTGAAATTCTTCCAGCAACAGTTTTTGGCAAAAACATTGGCAAATCACTTCTAGTGATAAACTGTCACTTTTCAGATTAAGATTATCTACCTTTATTTCAGGTGATGAAACAAATGGAAAGATTGCTTGGCCATATAATATTACTATTTTGTCATTTTGATATTTGTGAATCACTTCTTCTTTAATCAATAAATATATTCAGATAAAATCACAGAAAATTTTAGAGCTAGTGTATATATGATTCCAATCCCCCTTTATTCAAGGTGACTCTGACTTTCGGGGATTTTGTCCCACATATATGGCACTTCGCTCAACAATTCTAACATCCAGATGTACCTGACATTTTAAAGTAGGTATTTTCTCAATTGTCCAATGTATCTAAGTCTCTCAACTCATTTATGACTTTGTCAATGTGAAGCATATAACATGAGTAGATGTTTATTCGTTGTAATTGTAGATGGAGGGAGGATCAGAAGCCTCATATTCTGCTACATTTCAGTCATGGTTTTTTTTAGAGTTGTTCTCAAAAGTTCACATATGATACAATGCAAAAAGTGTTGGAGGAGAAAGGATTATAGCCTTAATTTAATCAATGAAATAATCCCTGAGGAGATTAACTGAGTAGGAACTGAAGCAGTTGGATGTAGCTGGAGTAGGTGGGAATTGAGGATGTGGCTTAAAATCAGGATCTATCTCTGCTTGCTGATCACTATACAAGCTTTTTCCCTCTGCCACACTCGCCTGCCTTGATTTTCTGCTTTATCATGATCCCTGAGGAATGAAGCCAGCCTTCTACAGATTATGATCTTGGAAACCATAAGCCTTCAAATAAGCTTTTTCTCCTTTACAAAGTTTCTGGTCAGGTCCTTCAGTCACAGTGGTGGAAAAGCTGACTAAAACAAATTATAACATCATCTAACCTTAACATCTGCCTTTTCTGATAATTTTTTGGACCCAGTACCTTAACATATTTTGCAAACAAACTCTAAGAAAATTGTGCCCCAAAGGCAAACATCTAAGTTTAGACTGTGTCATATTATCCACTTATATCTAGTGTTATTTTTATATGGCTAGACTTAGACCATTTTCTTGCTCTTAACAATAATGTAATCTGCTTATAATTTTGTGCAAAGTTAGAAAAATTATGATTGTAACAATTTTTTTTCTATTTGCCTCAACAAATGTTTTCAGTGAATAGTGTGTACAGCTTCTGAAAATTTGTTTTTTTCTGTTATGTATTAAAATTCAACTTTTGAGAAAAATAAAAAATAAAAATAAAAAATTAAAAAAAAAACAATAAAAAATTACATGCATATGGATCCCTAATTGTATTTGGGTCATATTATAACTCATTTATCTTTGTTATGGTGTTAAACTTTTGTAATATACACTAGTGTCACTCAATGATACTACTAATTTGCTTCTCCAAGGCAGTGGGTTTGGGGGTATTTCATATAAACTGTTCTTCCCAGATAAATTTTATTTTATTGTTTTTTGCTTTAGTCTCTTCTTCCATTAAGAGATAGCATGCCAATTTTTTGATAAAAATATCATAGATAACATTGAGAAAAAATTGTTTTCTTTGTAATGATGAGTTATATCTAAACATATCATGTGTGTAACTGAGTCTTTTATATGCTTCTGCAAGTTTTTATTTTCTCATAAAGTCAAAAATTTTCTCTTTAAAACATGTATGCAGTGTGTGAAGTAGTACACATATGACATTTATATAATACTGGTGTGCTGTTTAGTAATATTTTGTTATGTTAAATGTACTGTTACAAAAAATTTGCCTGGGCCTTAGAAACCATTTTCCTCACATTTTATTATTTTTCTCTACTTAAATGTACACTTACTTTTTCTCCACCCACCAGCTTTCAAATGTATGAACACATACAGTTGAAATACACACACACTGCTGTATTTTTATATCTTGTCATGTTTTATAAGGTCAGTCATTTCTGTAAGTTAATGCTACATGTGGGGGAGTTTCATGTATCTTCAGTAGACACAGTTTTCACAAATAGATAACAACATACACTCCATTTGTAGTTCATGAGAACTTTTTATTCTAGATCTTCACTTATACTGTTTAATTTTATATATTTGATGTTATTTTCTTTTTTCTTTCTTTTTTTTTCTTTTCCTTCCTTCCTTTCTTTCATGTGGTGCTGAGGATCAAATTCAGTGCCTCACACATGTCAAGCAAGTGTTCTACCACTGAATTATGAACTCAGGCCTTTATTTTCTATTTCTCTAATTTCTTAAGATGTTGAACTTATGAGTATTTAACACTTAGATATAGCCTGTATAAAAAGGATACTCAAGTTGCTTCCCTGCTCTTTGGTGTCATTATCTCATCTGTTCCTTTGTACACTTTAATAGTATCTTTTGATAATTTAATTATTTTAGTGCCCAATTTATGGTTTTTTAAACATGTTGTTTTTTTATCACTTCGAAAAGAAATAATTTCGCCTTTTCTGTGTGGTTCTTCGATTTGAAACCAAGAGTGTTCTTTTCAAAACTAGGCTCCAAACTTTTTTTTTGAGACAGAGACCTTTTAGTCACACAGATAACTCATTGTTCCAGCAGCTTCCTTTAAAAAGGATATCATTTTTTCTACTTTCCATCAGTGGAAACTCTCATTTATCATTGTCTAATTGGTGTATTTTTAAAAATTCACTCTTTAGTTCTGTGGGTCTATTCATCATAATATTATTTCTCTAAGCTCATACCATATGATAAAGTGTGGCATAATGATCTTTTGGTTGTCTTTTTAAAGCACAAACATTTGATATTACTCATTCAGTGATCATTTGTTCATTTTAAATACCTTTAATTTTTGTTCTTTTACTCAGAATTTATATACTTTTTTTAAACAATTGAATTTTCAAAACAATGGAGATTTTGATGATTAGCTAATAACATTCTTAAAAACCTATTTCCGTCTGTACAGTTTCTTTTTAAGCTTAGCTTCAGATGTATCCCACCTTTTACAGATTTGTTATAGTATTAATTACTTATAATAACCTGGATATATTTATGGTATGTATTTTTATCTTTTGACATCTATACACAGTTATGTAAGCAGTTTAGTTGCCAACATAATTAATATATACATAGTTCCTTGTACTTATTTATAATTCTTTTTTTTCTGCTCTTCTCTGTCACATTTTAAAATAAAATTTGTTATTTTTAAGTTTAATATTTTTATTTCCATATACTTATTGGTAGATTATATTTGTACATAATGATTGAATTTGTTTTTACGTATTCATACATACTCACATTGTAACAATATAATTTGATCAATATCATTCCTCAGAACTTTCCGTATTCTCCCCTTCTTTCACTTCCTGGTCATAAAGTTTGATTTTATTGACTAAGTCAAAACAGGAAAAATAGCAAATATATAAATCAACAAATTATTTCAAAGGGAATAAGACCTGTATTTACTACTATATAAATTATTAAAACTTTTATAGCTTTCCAGACAATTTTTCCATTTCATCTTTCTCTACTTATTCTTTGTAGTGGTAACCACTACTTTTCTGCAAACACTAGAGTTGTTATTTTGTTCTTTCGAAAAAATAAGCCACAAAAAACAAAACTAAACACCAGAAGTGTAACTATATGTTATCTAATTGAAGAAAGAAGAGTTGAATGGGCAGGTATGAGCTAGACCCTAACACTGACTCCACCAGAGCTTTGTACTGGCTGATAGAAGGGAATCTGAGAGAGACACAGGCCTCAGGCTGATGAGAAATGGAGCAAGATGTGAGACTGGTGAATGCACAATATAGTAGGAGTGGTTACTCAACACAAAGGACTGGTGAGATAGGCAGCAAGAGGAAAAAGGCACCAACGGGGTGCTGAAGGAACACTAGACCAGGCAGAGAATTCTGATGGAGAAGTTCTGAAAGTGGAACAATGAAAGAGTGAGAGTAGAAGAGCAGTGCCTTGGGAGGCCAAAGTAAGGCTGAAGAAAAAAAAAGGCTGTTCTGGTGGAATTCCTACGGGAGTTGGCCAGATAAAACTTTGGCACCCTTATGTCTTCTGACCTGCAGACCCTGAGGGGCCTCCAGCCCACAGTCCATTGGCACAGGTTCACGCCATTATTCCACCTTCTAACCCTTAAGTTTCACCTCATTCTACTCTTCTGTGGTTTTCCTCAACACAAGCTCTTTGATATCATTTTTTAATTTTCTTTATCGCTATTCTTCGTATGTTCAGAAATTTTTCTTATTCATTCTCACCTTCATCTCTTTCTTCTCCTCTACTTTCTTTCATTATTTCCAAATTGCCTTCTCCTCCACCTCAACTTCATTTTCATGACCTTGGCACTTGAGTGAGCCACTGTCTGAACACTTTTCTCTGACAGTGATTTACCCAGCACTGGTGAGAGTCATAATGCTGGAGCCTAGAAAGTGTTATACAGAAACAAAGATTCTGGCAATAGGTGGAATCTGACGTTGTGGCAAAGTCAGCAGTGTCAGTGACCTAATAATTTTTGTAGAACATTTTTGTTCCATATCTGTTTTATCCAGCCAAAGAATATTGATGGTTCATAGGGCATGCCTGATAAGTACCTCAAATCATTTTCCAACTGGCTGTATGCATTTACATGACCACAAACAGTGTTTAACCATTCCATATATATAATATTTTGTAATTGGTAGGCTTTTTGTATGTATATGCCTTTGTTGTCATTGTTTTTACCCTCTGGTTGAGTATGCAATATTCTCTTGATGTTAACTTCTCTAAAACACATACACTTAATTATATATATATATATAATATTACATATATAATATACATAATATTTCAATATATTTACTCATTATTGGAATGTTTTCTCCCTGTTATGTTCTTTCTAAAATCTCCTTTTTGTGCTTGGAATTAAACTCAGGGCTTTGTGCATGAGAGGCAAGCACTCTACCAAATGAGCTATATCCTTAGCTCCTAAACCTTTTCACCATTTTTTTGCTTTGTTGAGATTTTGTTTTCTTGCTATATACTAACTCAGGTATTCTTCATTATAAGCTCTTTACTATAAGTGGATAAGACAAATATTATCTCTCATTCTATTTCACTCCAGTAGTCTTAGTCATATTATTTGATATACATAATTCTAATTCTGATAAAGTTCCACATACATTCAATTTACTTGTTTTTGTATTTTATGCAGTTTACATGTCCAATGTAAAAATTTTCTCCAGTAATAGACTAATTTTTTTTCTCCAAAACTGATTTTTCCTTTGAATCTATTCATCTTTTGTATGAAAGAGAAGAAGATCATATGTTTTTGTTTGTTTGTTTTGTCACCAAGGTTTGAACTCTGATGTACTTTATCACTGAGCTACATCCTCAGTCATTTTTACTTTTTATTTACAGACAGGGTCTCAGTAAGTTTCTTAGGGGCATGCTAAGTTGCTAAGCCTATATTTGTTCTTTGTTTGCTTGTTTTTAATTATGGGAATTGAAATCAGTGTTACTTGATCCCTGAGCCACACATCCAATCCTTTTTATTTAGAGACATGTTCTCACTGAGTTACTTAGCACCTGACCATTGCTGAAGCTGGCTTTGAACTCTTGATTCTCTTGTCCTGCCTCCTGAAATGCTGGGGTTACAGGCATGAGCCACTGCAACTGGCTTAAACCTGGTTTTCAACTTGCAATCTTGCTGTCTTACCCACTTACAAAGTCAGTGGGATTAAAGGTGAGCACAGTCACTTCCAGTAAAAAATGATGTATTTTTAAATGAACATGTATTTGATGAAGCAGCACTGTTGTGAATATTGGTAATGATGTAAAAAAAGCAGAAACTTTATTTAACATTATATGTTATTCATATCAGGACTTGCATATACACATCTTACTTTGGCAAGATTAATAAAGTGGCAGTACTTCTTTTTAATTTAGAACTAAGAAAAATGACATTCTTGGAGTTAAGTGTGATGTTCACCATTAATACTTATTTATCAAAAAAGCCTGTAGATTCAATAAGTGACATTGACACATTCTTCACATGGGGTTTTCTTTCAACTGTGAAGGTTGTCCTTTCATGAGTAAATGTTATACAAGAGGAGAAGTAAAAGTAACTAACAAGAGCTGAGAAAAAATGTTCAGCAGCCATATTAATGTAATGCTAATAGAAAACAATTGAAATATAACAGATAATAACTTTCTAGTAGGAGACCTCTAAAATATAATTGGTCTCAAAATTAGATTTTCACATAGATCAAATTCAAATTTGTTGTAAAATGTAAGAGTCCCTTCCAGGACAACATAATTAAAGTCTTCCATAAGACGTAAAGGATCTCTTTAGGGTATAGGCCAAGGACTGGGATAGCTGGGTCAAATGGTGGTTCCATTCCAAGTTTTTTAAGCAGTCTCCATACTGCTTTCCAGATTGGTTGCACCAATTTGCAATCCCACCAGCAATATTTAAGTGTACCTTTTTCTCCACATCCTCGCCAGCACTTATTGTTGCTGGTATTTTGGATAGCTGCCATTCTAACTGGGGTAAGATGAAATCTGAGTGTAGTTTTGATTTGCATTTCTCTAATGGCTAGAGACATTGAACACTTTGGAAAAAGTTGTGATAAACAAATGTTAATGTTTTTGAGAGAAAAATATGCTATTCCTTATAACATTCCAGGGGAAAAGATGGAATAGATTATTGGATTCAGCATTATATTTTGTGGCAGGTGGAAATGGAAGAGGCAATGCCTGACCATTACATATATTGTTCTTCTATGTAAGTATTTTTAACATTGTAGAGAAAGCCAATTCTATGGATATTGGCAAATTTACTTATGATTGACTAGAATATGATGTGAAATTATACATTAAAGACCATAACAACTTGTAAAGATAAGGTTTGCTTAATTTTTTAAAATTTTTAATGTGTTTTGGTGTATATTGAGCTATAACAAAAATGTGTTTCTTACTATTGGATAAATTCCCAGTGTATCTAAAAACCTCACATTATGCTTAGTTATTTTATCTGTGAATTGTTTTCAACAAGTTGTCTCGATTATAAATTATGTATTATATACATTGATTATAATTTATGTATTATATAATTTATGTATTATATACCCTAAATTTTACCTCCTACTTGGAGATAAAATATTGATCTTAAGAACACTTATTTTCCAGTTTATGTGTTTCTTAGTTCTGTGTGTGTGTGTTGTACTGCAGTTGTCCACTGCTTCATGACCGAACGCATGAAATAAAAATCTCAACATAAATATTCCTATATATATTATCCAAATCAAATTGATGGGGCTGGTATTTCCAAGAATAAAGTTGACAACGGGATTATGGGCTGAGGAGAGTCAGATATATGAGAGTATATTGGAAATTAGGGCAAAGTCAAATGTCTAAAAGAGAATACAAACTGTCCTTCTAGCATGCTCTTTCCTATCACTTTGCCATAAGTATTCTTCAGTCAGCTTCACCATAACTGTCTTAATGTTTGTCTTAAAAACCCAAAATTTCCCCCTTTCTCCTTTGACCCCTTACACATACATGGTTGCATGAGTCCCTGTGGATCCAGGAAGTACAAGATGGTATCTGAAGCTCGTAGAGACTACACATTGACTGGTTTCTGGCTCTACACCTCACTTTTATGTTCATGGACACTTTCACTCTTTCACATACACTCCCCATTCACTTGATGCTACTATTGTGTCTCAAGATGTGCCTCCTAAACCACATCACTTGTTATTTAGAGAAAGCTTAACATTACTTCAGGCAGAAGTTGTAGAGGTTTTGCAACATGGTGAGTAGGGAAGAGTAAAAAATTATGGGTTAATATGACTCCTTCTAGGATTCCAAATTTAGAGGAGTCATATTTAGGAACATTACCAAGTTATTTTGAATATGGAGCATTTGGCTGCTTTTTTGTGTGCTCAAATTTTATATGCATTTTATATCCTGTGTGTTAATGTTTCTCTACTTTATTGAATTGTACCCTGGCTCCTCTAAAACAGCTTTAAAGTAGGTTTTATCATTGACCTATGAAGACTTAAAAAACATACTTATATAGTTCATACAGATCAAGGATTTATCTGAGAATGACCAAAATAGCTATTCAAGTGCATATCTGGGAAAACTGAAGACTGTTTAGACACTTTTGTTTGTTCTCATGAATAGGGAAGGGACACTCCTGCCTCTCTTCTATTTAATGAAGAGCAGAAGCCTAAATTTCCAAAGTAGCACAAATGACTTTCCCATACAACAACACACATCACTTAAAGTTGTCTACTTTTTTGACACTAGTGAGCTTCTAGTCATCTTCTCTGTTGTTTAGTACTCACTTTAACGTGACCAATCAATTCGGTAGAAGTTGTAGTTGTGTTTATATCACTCTTTCTCTCTAGAAAAGTAATTTATTACGTCTTAAAGTATTTTAGAAACAACTTTAATGAATGGCTACAATTTTTTTTCCATAAGGTATTATTTCCCCATCTGCTCAGGGCAAGTGAAATCCCATTGCACTCAGAATGTGGATATTCTGTTATAAAATGAGAATTGTTATGTGTGCTGAAAATGATTCAAAATTTTCCACACATTCTCCAAATTTCCAAACACTTTGCAGTCAGGGAAACAATGTTTGGGACCAATATTAATCCAATCAATGAGGACATGCAATTATCCAAACTGGAATGTGATCCAGATGCTTCAGAGAAAAAATGAGTGCCAGGAACACCAGTCATTGTATTTGAGACCCTCTGAAACAACCTTCATGAGAAAGTGAGTGAGAAATAAGTCCTCTAAGGGCACTGAGACTAGCCTTAATTTATAATGGATAATTAATCAAATCAGGAGGGTCTTGAAATTTCCTCATCTTTCCAACCAGATCAAATGTAGAATTTAGACACACTGAATTCAAGTGACAAAAGTACATTTCAGGGAAGTGAGATCACATCAATTTACAGGGCAGAATCTTAAAAATATGGGAATACCTGTACATACACAGAGAGAGAGAAAAAAGAGATAAATGATATATGCCAAATAGGATGTTAAGTCAGTGGCCCATACAAATTTTAGGTGGAAGAAAATAATGACTTGCAAATAATAAATTAGTAATGGTTTTCATCCATGGTTCTACAATTTTGGGAGATGATAACAGAGGTATAGTAAATAATACAATTAATGCTCTCTGAATATGTCACTGTTCTCTATTTTTTCTATGAATTTGATTTTTTCAAGTAAACACATCTGAGTTTGGTGCTTCCTAAAATTTATCTTTTTAGGATATATAAAAAGCAGTGTCCTCTAATACCTGTCTCTATCTCATTTTTGTGGCACTTTTGACCACATTCTCCAACCTGAACACCCAGGGATTCAACTCACACATTCTGTGCAAACACCTGTCTTTTCTCAATTTTTGCAAGCAATGTTTGGAAGAAGAACCTTATTAAAGAACCTCCCATGTTCTTTTTATCCCAGTATTTTATTTTTCCACATTTTTATTGGTGTGTTGTAGTTGAAAAAATGATAAAATTTGTTGTTACATATTTATACATGCACAAAATTTAATAATATAATTTTGCTAATACAACTCCCCAGCATTTCTCCACTTTCTACTCATCTCACATTCTTTTGTCCCTTTTCAATTCAAATCTCCCTTTAATTTTTAGGTGATTCATTCCCATCTTTCTTTTTATTTTTCTATTTAGTTTCCAAATATTATATATATATATTTATTATTATATATTATTATTATATTATATATAATATTCCAAAAATTATACATGTAATATATATAATGCACAAACATATATATACACATATATATGCATATATATAAATACATAATCCTGTTTTGATTTATTTTACTAGATGGTACTAGATGGTCTCTAGTACCATCCATTTTCTTGAAAATGCTATAATTTTTTATTTATTTATGCCTGAATAAAATTCCATTGTGTATACTACATTTTTCTTATCCGTTCATCTATTGTTGGATTCTGTCCTGTAAATTGATGTGATCTCACTTTCCTGAAATGCACTTTTGTCACTTGAATTCAGGGTGTCTAAATTCTACATTTGATCTGGTTGGAAAGATGAGGAAATTTCAAGAACCTCCTGATTTGACTAATTATCCATTATAAATTAAGGCTAGTATCAGTGCCCTTAGAGGACATCTGGTTTCAATACTTTGGCTATTGTGAATTTTGGTGGTATAAACATGGGTATTTATATATTGATGCAGTAAAATGACATTAGTTCTTCAGAATAAATACTGAGGAGAGATATAGTTGGGTCATATGTTGTTTTTAGGCCTAATCTTTGAGAAATCTTCTACTGATTTCCATCATAATTTTACTAATTTTCAGTCTCACCAATAATGTATAAATGTCTCTTTATCTACATCCTTTCCAACATTTATTATTGTTTGTATCATCGATAACTTCCCTTCTGACTGGTATGTGATTCAATTTTAGTGTAGTTTCATTTTGCATCTTCCTTATTGCTAATGGTATTGAATATTTTCATGTACTTTTGACAATTTGTTTTTATTTTTTACATAACAATTTATTTTATTTATTTATTTTTATGTGATACTGAGGATTTAAACCAGTGCCTCACACTTGCTAGGCATTTACAGTGACGTAGAACCACAGCCCATTTTTAATTTTTTTTTAAATATTTGTTTTAGTTGTAGATGAACACAGTATCTTTATTATTATTATTATATTAATTTATTATTATGTGGTGCTGAGAATGAAAAAAAAGTGACTCAACCATGCTAGGCATGCACTCTACCATCAAGCCACAACCCTAGTCCCAAAGTAGACTTTGTTGCAACTTGCAACTTATATGGTCTGAACACATGGTTACTTAACCAGTAAGCCATATTCCCAACCCATTTTCTTATATATCTTATTTAGACACAGGGTCCAACTGAGTTGCTCAGAGCCGTAATAAGTTGCTAAAGATGGCTTTGAAATCATCCTGCCTCAGGTTTTCATGTTACCGAGATTAAATAAGTGCTTGTCTGGTTATGTATTCAAATTTCTAACATGCTAATACAGTGGACATTAAGCAACAGCTGACAAAGCAGTAAATAAACCTGTTGGAAAACAGGACTGAAGCTACACTGATCATATACACAAAAAATTTTTAGCTTAATTTTCATCTCACTGTTCTGAGTGTTGGAAACTTTTATTAGGCAGCTTCTGAATTCTGATTGATATGTGAATGTATTCTGATTCTTTCCTTAATATCATCTTTACTGGGATGTGAGCTATGTAATGTTCCTTGAGCAACTACTCCTTTAATGATAGACAGAAAATTGTCTGTTTGCTTGAATTTACTACTGATAGGTTATAATTTAAGAAGTCTTTCATTGTGAAACTAATGAGAGAACATTTGATTATTTGCAACTAAGCAACTTGATTTACTCAGACATAGTTCTATTCTTATAAAATTGTTGTTTTTAATTTTGAAGAGTGCCTAGTCCCTTGACAGCTGCAGTTTTCCTTTCAGTTGAGAACTGGAAGTTTTTCCTGTTTAGTATTTTCATTTTCACTTGTATTGTATGAATGTATTTTGATCAAGATTGGGAATTATTCTTTACATATCTGGCATATAAGTATTGGTATTTTCTGATGTTCCCACCGAAGTACTTGACTTTTGACTTTGTCAAGTTATAGCTGTATAAATTGCTTGGGCCTTTTGCAGTCTTAGTTTTGTTTTTACCTCAAAATAACATTAAGTATATATATATACTTTACAACTGAAAATTATATATATAATAATATATATAATTATCTATGTAATATATATAATTATATATTTATATATAATAATTTATAAATATATAATCATATATTTATATAATAATTTATGAATATATAATTATATATATTATATAGATAATTATATTATAAAATTATATATTATATATTATATATAATTTTCTGTTGTAGATAGACACAATACCTTTATTTTATGTATTTATTTGTATGTGGTGCTAAGGATTGAACCCAGTGCCTTGCACAATGGAGGCAAGCACTCTACCACTGAGGCACAAACCCAGCCACTATAATTGTTTCTAATGAGTACATTTTCAAAGTAAACATATGCACACATGTGAGCCAATGAGAAAAAAGTACAAGTCAACAAATGTCTTGGGGCTATGCTGCTGACCACTGTAAAGTAGCCAAAGTCTGTCTGGTTGAATCTTTTCTCAGAGGTGTATTGTATTGTTTTCAAAGTTCATCTAAGCCGTAAAAATGTGACATCTTTATTTGTCTTGTAGAACTGGATATCAGCAATCTGACTTTTTCTACAATTCACTTGAGTGAGTTCTCTTACATTTGGAAAAACATCAGAAACTAAAAAATTGAGTGTGAGGGATTACAGAGGTTTGGGTCTCTGTCCCAATTAAAGGGTTAATTATCTACATTAATAACTGAGCTAAGAGTTGTAGTCACAGTGTCAACAAAGGATCTATGTACATTTTTCTTATCAGTGTTCACGAGAGTCAAAAATTTCTATTACTTTTAACTTCAAGAAACCAACTACAATCAAAATATTTTTGAAAAGTCAAAATTGATTGTGTAGTAGAACAAACTAAAATATTGGTGATTCAAAATCTTCTGAAGCTATAACTTTATTGATTGAATGATTGATTTTTTTGGTACTAGGTATTAAATCCAGGGTGATGATTAACTACTAAACAACACCCCTAATCCCTTTTCTATTTTATTTAGAGAGAGGGTTTCACTGAGTTATTTAGACTAAGTTGCTGTAGATTGCTTTTAACCCATGATCCTCATACCTCAGCCTTTCCAGCTGCTGGAATTACACCAGTGATCCTGCTTATAACTAATATTATGTCCTGAAGCTCTGGTTGTTTATTTTAAAATTGGGATTATTAGAACTATGCACATAGAACTATATGGAACATAAGAGAAGGTATACTTTCAAATAGTAGACACCTATAAATATTGTAGCTATATTTTGTGTAATGTTTCTTTATGAGTTCTATGATCTCATTCAGTAAATGTGTGATGTATAATTTTGATGGTTTTGTCTCCTTGATTGAGTTCTAAATTTAACATTTTTGCAGTTTATTTGTAACTAAAAACAAAGGAGGTCATATTTCACATATTTATATAATCTCAATGCAGATAGTTTCAGACATACTTTTTAGTATGTTAGGCACTTTAAATTTTTCTTATGAACAGAAGCCCAAGTTTAGAATTTACCGATAAAATATAGAAAAACTACCAACTTAGTTAATTTTGTTGGTAAAATAATTTAAGACAGGATTTTAGTATGTTAAATACCAAGATAACATCATATACACAAAAATTTTTTAGCTTAATTTTTAAAAATTCACTTATTCTCTTAAGCCTATGATCTGGCACACATGCAAATGCCAAACTAATCTGGTCAAAATAGAATTAATTAAACAAGTGTCTATAACTATTTACAAGTTATTTAATATATTGAAGAAAGTAAACAAAGTTTTCTATCTATAGAATCTTGAGTTTCAGCTCCCTTCTGTACAAGTGAGGGTTTAACATTCTTCTTACTGCCTAAATTCCCTGTTTGTGCTTGAAAGTACTAATAGGCTCACTAACATTTATTTTTTCTGTTAATTCAGGTACTAGTAGGAAAATATGACAATTAATACTTAGGAGAGCATTTCTATAAACTTTACTAATATGCTACAAATAAAAAACATGAAATCCAATTAATCTATTATATAAGTACTGCATAGTTATTTCTATTTTGATATATGGAGGAACAACTAGTTAAAATATTTTTAAGCAGAATGAAGAAGTCTGCCAAGTTACCGGAATTTATTTTTGCCTATTAATTTAAGAAATACCCTCAAATTATACTTACATACTTTGGTACAATCATTCTGTTTTTTTAATAAATTTCTGAGTTCAAACATTTAATAAAATAAAATAATATTCAGAACCCAATTTATGCCTTAATCTCATTGAATTCAAACACTTGATAAAAATATAAAAAACACCTTCCTTAAAAAATCTAAAATGTGGCGGTTCCAAGATGGCGGCCTAGACAGTCCACTCTGCGCTAGGCTCTCAGGAACCAAAGCTGGAAGTGGTGGAGGTGCCGTTTTCCAGCCAGCTTCCTGGCATCATTCTGTAGCTCAACATCCCCACGCAGGAATTTCGCTTGTGTATGTGTGAGTACAGGATCACCGGGAGGCAGCGGTAGCCAGGAGGCGTGGCTTCAGCGCCAGCCGGAGAGGCGCGGTTGCAGCCTGGGCCTCGGCCCAGGGCTCCGGCTATCCGAGACTGAGACTGGAAGTAGCGGGGTGCCAGCTTCCAACCAGTTTTTTGGCAGCTCTCTGCGCCTTGTCGTCCCACGCAGGAGTCTCGCTCACGTGTGTGAGCGCAGAGCCACCGGGAGGCAGCAGTAGCTGGGAGGCGCGTCTTCGGTGCCGGCCGGAGAAGCGCAGTTGCTGCCTGGGCCTTGGCCCAGGGCTCCGGCTATCCGGGACTGAGACTGGAGATAGCGGGGTGCCAGCTTCCAACCAGTTTTTTGGCAGCTCCCTGAGCCTTGCCGCCCCACACAAGAGTCTCGCTCGCGTGTGTGAGCACAGGGC
>PVHX01022927.1:0-26709 GCA_004024805.1 Geosciurus inauris
TTAAAAAAAAATGAAGGTGGAATATTGATAGGGATATGTATTTAAAGAAATATAACAACAATATTACACAAATTTTTACAAGAAATAGAAGAGTAGTGTTATAGTTTGGGTGTGAGGTGCCCCCCCAAAAGCTCATGTGTGAGAGCATGCAAGAAGGTTGAAAGGAGAAATGATTGGATTGTGAAAGCCTTATCCCAATCAGTGAATCAATCCCCTGATAGTTTATTAACTGAGTGATAACTGAAGGCTAGTAGGGTGTGGCTGGAGGAGGTGGGCGTGGCTTTGGGGCTTGTATTTTGTGTCTGGCAAGTGGAGTCTCTTGCTGCTTTTGATCACCATGTGAGCTGCTTCCCTCTGCCATGTTCTTCCTTCATGTTGTGCATCACTTGGAGACCTGAGGAATAAAGCCATCTTTCTATGTATGGATTGAGACCTCTGAAACTGTGAACCCCTAATAAACCTTTCCTCCTCTACAGTTGTTCTGGTTGGGTCCTTTAGTCATAGAAGTGAGAAAAGCTGACTAAAACAAGTAGATTCTGTAGTTTTTATTGGGTAGAATATTTTCTAGATGTCTGTTAGGTCTAACTCGTTTATAACATTGTTCAAGTCGTCTGTTTTCTTGTTGATTTTTTTCTACATATTCTGTCCATTATTGATTGAAAAATAGATATAAAAGTCCATCAATTATTGAGTTGTCTATTTTCCCCCCAAGTTGTGCCAGTTTTTGCTTGATTATTTTGGGATGATGCTTACTAGCTGTATGTATATTTATGTCTTGTGCCGGGTATGGTGGTACATGCCTGTAATCCCAGCGGCCCAGGAGGCTGAGGCAGGAGAGTCACAAGTTCAGAGCAGCCTCAGCAACTTAGGCCCTGAGCAATTTAGTGATGATATGTCTCAAAAAGTAAAAACAGGCTGAGGGTATGGCTCAGTGGTTAAATACCCCTGGTTTAAATTCCTGGTACCAATAAATAAATAAACAAATAAATCTTGGCTCTTTTGTCACTATAGTATATTTATTTATTTATTTTTTAGTTGTAGATGGACACAATATCTTTATTTATTTTTATGTGGTGCTGAGGATTGAACCCAGTGCCTCATGCATGCAAGGCAAGCGCTCTACCATTGAGCTACAGCCCCAGCCCTTGTATATTTATTTTTATGTAGTTCTTTTTTCATCAAAACCTATTTGGTTACTGTTTTTTGTTTTTTGTTTTTTTTTTTAGTACATGTTGTGGGTGTGTGTGAGTGTGTGAATGTGGTACTGGGGGTGGCATCCAGGGTCTGGTACATGCTAAACATGCTCTCCACCACTGACCTAAATTCCGGCTCTTTGTTTCTGTGCTTTTAAAAATTTATTTTTAAAACAGAAGAATGCATTTCAAGTCATGTAGTCGTCCTGCTTGTCATCGTCATCTTCCTCCTCCTTTTTTGGGAATAAAGTACACCAAATTGAAAAGTTGCCTTTAAAAGATAACAAAATAGTTTTGATAGTTAAAAATTGGACATTGAGACCAACAAAAAGTAATTGAGTTACTTTGAAGTGATTGATATCTGTGATTTTTTTTTTCTATGTTAACATTTATACCTAATACAAATCTGAATCCAACTCAATGCTTTCTTAATTGGAATAGCATTTTATTTAAACTAGTGAGTAGTGTAACTGGGGTTTTGTAAGAACATTTATGTAAAATTAACATGAAAAATGTTAGCCTTTTCTAGGAAGTGCACTTTAAGAACCAAGAGACTTGTCCAAGTTAATTTTTATTCCACTTCCTTTTGTTGCTTTGTTTATACAAACGTTCTTTATTTTCAATGACATGCTGTTTCTGAAAATGTGAATTATAGTGACAGTAATAGAAGGTTTTGATTTATGATTATGGAAATTGAGAAAAGTAGATTGAGAGGAGTGCTAGTTGTAAGGATGAAAAGGATAGAAAAGATATATAGTTATAAAGTGCTTTACTGGATGTGTTGTTTTATGGCTCCTCCTGGACTTCTCTCTGATCCAGTAATAAACCTTATAAAACTCAGGAGATATTAAAAGTATAGCTCTGTGTAATCTTCCATAGTTGTTATGGCAGATGAGGTTGTTAGGAGCATTCGAATGTGATTTTTCAGCTTCACATAATTGGAAACTAGGGTTATTTATTGTTCCTTTATTGGTCTGTAGAGATTGTACTAACAGACGTCAAACTACTAATTTCTGTCTTAGCATTTTTTTACCCTCCTTAAGCGAAACACAGAAGAGTAATAAAATGATAAGACTGATTATTTCAATGACATCTGCTTCTTATATGTTTGGAAATATTTTATTGCCAAATTATTCAGTACATCCAAGGTTATCAAACAAATTAACTAGTTGAAGAACATTCTTTAAATTAACGATAAACCTGTAACTGCAAGCTCAATCCCTGTCCCCAGTGCCAATCAATGCCAATTTAATAATGAGGATACGGTTTTGAGAAAAAGAAAAAAGGTTTGTTGCTTTGCTAGCAAAGGAGGGACTCCTGTCCCAAAGGCTGTGAGTCTCCTGATCAGCAGGGACAGGGAGGTTTTAAAGGGTTACGTAATTCTAGGTGTGCTATGGGAGGGGGTCCCTTGTGCCCTGAAATCGCTTTAGGATTCACTTGTTAATTTGACAGATACTCGCTTCCCAGATCCTCAGCAGGCATCTCCTTCCTGTAGTGGATGTGTTCAAGGCAGTTAACTAGGGGAAGAAAAGATAACACTGTCTCCTGAATCTTGTTAGAGAGGGAGAGAGCAGAGAAGAAATAAAAAACATTTAAAACAAAAAATAAACCTTAGAGCAACAAGGGCTATATTCAGAAGGTGAAGGGACCACTGTTATAAACCTAATCATGAGTCCTTAGAAGCTGGGCATAGTGGAGCACACCTGTAATCCCAGCAGCTCCAGAGGCTGAGGGCAAGAGATCACGAGTTGGATGCCAGGCTCAACAACTCAGTGAAACCCTTAGCAACTTAGCAAGACCCTATCTCAAAAAATAAAAAGGACTGAAGGTATATCTCAGTGGCAGTATGCCCCTAGGTTCAATCCTTAGTACTAAGTGGGACGGGGTGGAGGAGGGGCGGTCCTTAGAAATAAGAGATATAAATGATGACAAATATTTTTTTAGTTTTAAAGTTGGCCATTTAAAAGGGAATGTCTACACACACAAAAAATCTACAACTGACATCACACTTTATGCTACAGTCTAAATACACAATTCCTCTAGATTATTTTAAAAAGCCTTTGGTCCCATTATGTTCTTTTCATTGCAAGAGATGCACTCATTTTTCTTAACATTTCCCCCTCATTTATACTAGGATATTTGAGTTGAATATGCAGTCATCCTCTGGTATCTCTGGGGGATTGGTTTTAGGATCCCAGAAGACACCAAAATCTGAGGGTGCCAAATCCCTTATATAAAATAGTGTAGTATTTGCATATAACCTGCACACATCCTCTTGTATACTTTAATCATCTCTAGTATATATCTAATACAAAGTAAATGTTTTGAAAATAGTTGTAATATTGTAATATTTAGGGAATAATAAGAAAAAAACACGTACATATTTAGTACAGACACAATTTTTCTGAATATTTTCTATCCATGATTGGTTGAATCCATTGGTGACAAAATCCACAGATATGGAGGGCCGACTGTTTCAGGATTTTTCAGAGAAATCCAGTTTTCCTGCATCTTTGCCAAATTGTCAATATTCATTTTTTATTTTGGCTGTTCACATAGGTATATAAATGATATCATCTTAATTTTTCATTTCTCTAATGATATTTAACATTTTTTATGTACTTAATTGGAATCTGAATATTTTATTTGAAATGTCTCCATGTTTTATAGCTCATTTTCTATTTGGATTTTTTTTTAACAGTTGCATTATGAGAGTTCATTATATATTCTAGATACTAGTCAGATAAGTGGTTTATAAACTTTTTGGGGGGGGGTACCAGGGATTGAACTCAGGGGTACTCGACCACTGAGCCACATCCCCAGTCCTATTTTGTGTTTTATGTAGACAGGGTCTCACTGAGTTGGTTAGCGCCTCGCCATTGCTGAGGCTGGCTTTGAACTTGGAATTCTCCTGTGTCAGCCTTCCAACGTGCTGGAATTACAGGCGTGCGCCACTGCGCCCGGCTTGTTTATAAACATTTTTCATAGTCTATAGTTTCATGCTCTTAATGTCTTCTGCACAGAATTTTAAAGTTCTTTTTGGTACCCAGGATTGAACCCAGGGGTGTTCAATCACTGAGCCACATCCCTAGCCCCTTTAAAATATTTTATGTAGAGACAGGGTCTCCCTGAATTGTTTAGGGCCTCACTAAGTTACTGAGGCTGGCTTTGAACTTGTGTTCTTTCTGTCTCAGCCTCCTGATCTGCAGGGATTATAATTATTATGTAGGCCTGCATCATAACGCCCAGTAGAATTCTAAAGTTTTGATGAAATACACAGTTTGTCAGGGTTTTTTTTTTTTTTTTTTAAATTCGTGCTTCTGGTGTTACATCTAAGAACATTTCACCAAACCTAGGTTCTGAAGATTTTTTCATGTTTCTTTTTTTCCCTTGTGGGTGGGGGTGGGTAACCAGGATTGAATTTAGGTGCACTTGACCACTGTGAGTCTCATCTGCAGCCCTAATTTGTATTTTACTTAGATACAAGGTCTCACTGAGTTGCTTAGCGCCTCCCTTTTGCTGAGGCTACCTTTGAACTCACAATCCTCCTGCCCCAGCCTCTCGAGTTGCTGGGATTATAGGCATATGCCACTGTGCCTGGCTTTTTTTCATGTTTTCTGAAAATTTTTCAGTTTTAGGTTTTAAATTTAAATCTGATTCAATGAGTAATTTTTTTCAAATTTTTTTTAGTTGTAGATGAACACAATACCCTTATTTATTTTATGTGGTGCTGAGAATCGAACCCAGTGCCTCACACATGTGAGGTAAGCGCTCAACCACTGAGCCACAACCCCAGCCCATCAATGAGTAATTTTTTGTATGAGTTTTAGGTTGAGGCTCCTTTTTTGGGGGGGGAGGGGAGTACTGGAGATTGAACTCAGGGGCACTTGACCACTGAGCTACATCCCCCAGCCCTATTTTGTGTTTTTTATGTAGGGACAGGGTCTCACTGAATTGCTTAGTGCCTCGCTGTTGCTGAGGCTGGCTTTGAACTCATGATTCTCTTGTCTCAGTCTCTCTAAGTGCTGGGATTATAGGCTTGTGCCACCGCGCCTGGCTGAGGCTCCTTTTTTATTTTGTGTATAGCCAACTTTTTCAGCACTATTTGTTGAAAATGTCATCTCTTCATTGAATGGCTTTTGCACCTTTGTTAAAAATCAATTGCCTGTACTTATTTCACTTATCTATATATCTCTTCTGGTATAACCACAGTCTGATTACTGTAGCTACATATTAAATCATAAAATCTGGGAGTGGTGATTCCTACTTAGTTTTGGGATAGGAGTAGAGTTGTCCCCCCCTTTTCAAATTATTTTATTTTTTATTTTTTTAATTACTCTGATTCCTTTGCTTGCTTCCCCGTCCTTCTCCCTGTATTGGCAATTAAACCCTGGGGTGCTTTACCACTGTGTCATATCAACAGCCCTTTTTAAATTTTGAGACAGGGTCTCTCTGAGTTGCTGAGGCTGGCCTTAAACTTGTGATGCACCTTCCTCAGCCTCCTGAGTCACTGAGATTACAGATGTGTGCCACCATGCTCAGCTTGTTTCCCTTGCTTTTCCATATAAATTTAGAATAATATCTATCTACAAAAAAAGCCTACTGGGAGTTTGGAGAGAACTGACATCTTTACTATATTGAGTCTTCCAATCCATGAACAGGATTGTCTCCCCTCCCCATTTGTATAGATCTTTGATATTTTTCAATATTTTGTAATTTTTAACATAGAATTTGTTTTGTTAGATTTACACTTAATTTTTCATTTTTTTGTTTATTCAAATGGGGTTACATTTTAAATTTGACTCCACGTATTTGTTCCCAGTATATGCAAATAAAGTTGATTTTTGTATGTCAGTGTATCCTGTGACCTCGCTAAACTCACTAGTTCGAATGTTTTGTAGACTCCTTGGGATTTTCTACATAGACTTCATGTCATCTGCAAATAGTAAGTTTTATTTCTTCCTGTATATTTTTCCCCCTGTACTTTATTGCTGATTGGGACTTACAGCTTTATGATGAGTAAGTGGTGAGAACAAACACCCTTCCTGCTTTGTTCCTTATTATAAGGAGAAGGCATTCAGGGTTAACCATTATGAGTAAAGTTAGCTGTAAGTTTTTTTTTTTGTAGACATCTTTAATTATGTTGAGAAAGGTTCCCTTTATTTCTAGATTTTGAGAATTTCTATCATGAGTGGGTGGTGGGTTTTGTCGAATGCTTTTCTGCTTTGATTGAAAAGATCATGTGATTTTCTTTTTTATTCTGTTAATATGGTGGATTAAATTGAAAGTCTTGCTGCATCTGAGAAATGGAACTGTCATCTTATGCAGTTCTTTTATGTGTTGCTGAATTCTAGTTCCTTATGTTTTCTTAAGGATTTTTTTGTCCTTATTCATGAAAGATACTGCTTTATAGTTCTCTTTTTTTATGTCTTTGACATTTTTTTTCCCATCACGATAATACTGGTCCCATAAAATGAGTTGAGAAGTGTTCCTTCCTCTTCTGCTGTCTGGAAGAGATTCTGTAGAACTGGTTATTAATTTTTTGTTAAGTAGTTGGTAGAATCCTCTAGTGAAACCATCTGGGTCTGAAGATCTATTGGGAATTTTAAAATTATAAATTCAAGTTTTAAAATAGTTACAAAGCTATTTAAATTATTTTTTTATATTGGTCAAACTCTACATTTTGCGCCTTTTAAGGAATTGATCTATTTTACTTGTCAGATTATTGTACTTACATATAAATTGTTTGTAGTACTATCATCTTGATGTTTGCAGGTTCTGGGTGGTGTCCTTTTTTTGTTTGTTTTTCCCCCCAATTTTAGTGATTTGTGTTTTCTTTGTTCATTAGGCTTTCTCAAAGTTTATCATGTTTACTGGTCATTTCAAAGAACTACCTTTTATTTCCCATTGATTTTCTTTTCTCTCTGTGTGTGTGTGACTTTAATTTTATTGATTTCTCTTTGTTATTTTCTTCTTTTTGCTGTGGCTTCATTCTACTCTTCTTTGGGTTCTTGAGAAGGGAAATTACTGTATTGGTTTGAGACACTTCTTATTTTCTGTTGTATGCATATAGTGCTAAAATTTTCCCTCTCAGCACTGCTTTAGCAAATTTTGATGGGTTGTATTTTCATTTACATTTAATTCAGTGCATCTTTTGGTTTCCCTTGAGATTTCCTCTTTGTCCTATAAGCCACTTGGAAGCATGTTGTTTAGTTACATTTGTTTGGAGATTTTTCTTGTGATCTTTCTGTTTTCTTATTTCTGTTGTTCTGAGAGAACATATTTTACATAATTGTAATTCTTTAAATATGTTTAGATTTGTTTTGTGATGCAGGATATGGTTGGTTTCTTTTGGTAAATGTTCAGTGGGCATTTGGAAATATATATTCTGATGTCATTGGTAGCAGGTTCTATAAATGTTTACTGATACTGTTGGTTGATGTTATTGTTGCATTCTCCTCTATTCTTGCTGTTTTCCTTATTTAGTTGCACCAGTTATTCAGAAAGAATTGTTGTGCTGTCTTACTATAATTGTGGATTTCTGGTTTTTATTTTAGTTCTACAGTTTTCGCTTCATACATTTTCAAGCTCTGTTGGTGCATTCACAGGATTGCTGTGTCCTAGTGGATTGACACTTTTATCATCATGTAATGTCCCTACATGTTCTCACTAATTGTTCTAAATCTGAATTCGGCTTTATCTGATGTCAGTATGGGTACTCCACTTTGCGGTTTAATGTTTCCATGATATATCTTTTCCCATACTTATACTTTCCACTTGCCTGTATTGTTAATTTTGAGGAGGCAGTTTGAATCATGTTTTTGTTTTTTCTTTACTTTGCCAATGGCTGACTTTTTAAATTGGTGAATCTTTTTGTTAAAAAATTTTTAGTTGTAGAGGGACACAATAACTTTATGTATTTTTATGTGGTGTTGTGTGTCAAACCCAATGCCTCAACACATGCCAGGCAAGCGCTCCACCACTGAGCCACAACCCCAGCCCTAACTGGTGAATCTTAACATGCTAAAACTATTTTCTCATATTTATGTAATTATTACTGGAGTTAAGGTCTACCTGGTCCCCCAGGATCAGCTGATTAAGCCAAGAGAGAAAATGTTGAGGCAAGGAAGGTGACCTTGATTGAAAAACTGACTGAACAAGAAGAAAGAGGAAATCCTGTGTCTAACACCCTTTTAAGGGGAAGCCGATCCAAGGCGGCTTATATAGGTGGTTGATGGGTGTTCCCAGGATGGTGGCCCTCTTCCTGCAGCTGGAGGGCAGATGATGCACATCCTATCCTGATTACTTAGTTGATGTAGTGTTTTTTGGTTTCTGTCTCAGAAACAAAGATCATTCATTATTCCTTTGGCCTATCCTTGTCACTGATCAAGCTACATAATATACAATGAACAGGCTAGAGTGGCTACTCTTAAGTTCATTTTATTTGAATTGGAGTATAGCTTCCTTGCGGGGGTTAGCAGGGAGACCCTCTCGCTCATGCCAGTTGATTGTCAGATTTTCTGTAATGGAAAACAACATCCTTCATTTAGTTACATACTAAAAACTCAGGCTATAAACATAAAATGTCTGCAGTTCTTTGTTTCATAATGTGACTTTTACTTTCAGCTTTTATATATTGACATAAATAGAAATCAACTCTAAATGAATACCACTGATTTGAAATGTTTCTTTTTTATTGCTATTTTGTTTACTCATTTTTCACAGTGCTTACTACTTTGCCTTACCCATATTAAAACTTCCTAAATACTTACATTTCTTCCTACCTTATAGTTTATCTAACTGTTTTTAAGGGGAAAGTTTTATGAATTTTAAATGTTGAATCATGGAATATCTGAATTTTTTTTTTGAGTTTTTCTCTAACACAAATATTAGTTTTCTGGATATAAAAGTCTGTGTTTTTATATGTATGCATTCTTTTTCCAGAATATTGGAGCTACCACTTCATTGTCTTAACATGTAGTTGATTGATATTATTATGATTTCTGTACTTCTATACGCATTCTGTTTTTCCTGTTTTCTTAGGTTAAAATTTCAGAAGCAAAGATTGGTAGCCTTAAATTCCTCATTTAGTTTTTATTTTGTAAGGGCTAAGTTTGAGGATAGGTAAAATAAAGGCTATTGTTATATTTAAAAACAAAGAGAACCTCCCATGTTTTTCTAAAATCTTAAGTTGTCTAGGGAAGGACCTAATAATCTCTCTTGTCCTTCTATAGTGATTTTAATACTTGCATCAATGAATAACATTCAACTTCCTAAGGTAGCATTATCCTCTCCCTTATTTATGTATGTTGAATTAGAATATGGCTTCCTAAAATGTTAATATGTGGAGTTCTCAATGGAGCAGTTCAAAATAAAGCGCTTTTCTTAAGGCAATAAATTTTAGTTTAGATGATGAAATATATATTTGTGTGTGTATGTATATATTTATACCTACAATTCTTATCCTGATGTTTCAAAATTTGTTAACTACCTCAGTTTTAATTTTAAAAAAAAACCTATCTTTTAAACAACATTGTGTCTTCCATAGTCCTTTTATTTAGTAAATTTTTTTAAAATTTAGATCTTGTGTGGACAGTAATGACATCACGTTTCCGATTGCCTGCTGGCAGAACCTACAATGTACGAGCATCAGAGTTGGCCCGAGACAGACAGCATACAGAGGTGGTTTGTAACATCCTTCTTCTGGATAACACTGTACAAGCTTTCAAAGTTAATGTAAGTATATTATTTTCTCTTTGAATCATCATCATCATAAGTGGTTATTAGTCTGAATTTAAATATATTTTAAAATCAGAGTCATTAAGTTTTATAGTTTGAAAAGTTATTCAGTTAAGAAAGTTTTTGATACAGGTTTATGTTAGGTACATGTTCTCATTCTAATTGAGTAAAAATTTAAGTAAATTCAAATTGAGTTAAAAAAAAGTATTGCCCACTTGACACTATCAACAAACCAGAGTACTTTAGTAGCGCAGATCAATAATAGTATGTGGGGCTGGGGTTATTGCGCAGTGGTAGCGTGCACCCCTAGCACGCGGGAGGCACTGGGTTTGATCCTCAGCACCACATAAAAATAAAATAAAGATACTGTGTTCACCTACAACTAAAAAATAAATAAATAAATAATAGTATGTGGGTGGTTGAAGGTGCCTGAACAGAATTTGTTCTCTAACATAACATATATATTTCCATTGTAGTCTTACTTGTACTGTCTGTAAAACTTTTGCTAAAGATAATGGATAGTCCTCTCTTAGCTGAGTATTGTCTTAATATTTATTCATACAGACTAACAGCTAGCTTCATTTGCTCATTGTTACTTGTAAGTTTCATCCATGTGGTATTAACAATAATAGTTCATTTTCATTGCTATACAATTACTTTTTATATGAATATGCTACAATTTATTCATTTATTTATCTGTCAATTTATTGTTGATATATATTTGGATTGTTTCTACTTTGGGCTATTGCAGTGAAAGTTCTTGTACACATGTTGATATACAAACAAGGATCATTCTCTCCCCTTATTATTTTAAAAATTTCAAACCTAAAGAAAGAATGAAAAAAATTGTACAATAAATACTCCGGTACCCTTTACCCAGATGTTTGAGAATATCATAAAAGGATTTACTGTATTGAACTTACATTAACATTTTGCACATTGACTGTTTTTTTTCTTGTTTGAAAGTAAGTAGTAAATTTCATCCATAGTACTGATACCACTGGTTACTGGTGACAAGTTCTGCTCCTTCACGTGTTGAAGTTTGAACATTAGAGAAGCAAGCCAAGGCAAGCATGTAAAGCAGGGTTTATTTTAAAAGGGTTAACATAGATTTCTCCCAGGAGGGAAAAGAGGGCCATAGCTGGTATCCTGGTATCACAAGAAGTACATGTTTTTCTTTTTTATATGTTCTAGGCTTCCTTTGTTCTCCTGCTCTCTTCCACTTATCTTTCTCCTTTCAGTGTACATGACTAGGCTTAGGAGATGCTCGGTGGGATGGCCAAAAAGGTGAAAAGCACACAGAAAGGGCCCAGGTGGAGTGATTTCGGCAGGAAGGAGGGTGTAATTACTTCCTGTAAGGAGGGATAATCCCTGGGACAGGTTACAGGTTGAAGCAGGTTATCCTGATAAGGGTGGAGGAAGGGCTGTGAAGGCATTGGCATTTCAATCTCTCTCCAACTTCCCAGACCCAAATTGGCCTCCTTGATCTCACCTGACTCGATTTACCTATCTGCATACTGACTGCTTGTCTAATTCTATCTAGCTTCAGTGCTTTAGCGTCCAAAGAGACTCCTGAATTAATACAGTACTGTTATCACACCCTGAAATTGAATATTATGAAAATCATAGTATTTGATATTTTTCTTTTCCTATTTGTATTCCTTTAATTTTTTCTTCTGTCTAATTGCTATGGCTTTGGTTTCAAGGACAATGTTGAATACAAGTGGTGAAAGAGGGAAAAAAAGTATTTAATATTATTATTTAAACTGGAATTGCTCATTTCCAAGTCTTCACTGTGACACAGCTCTTTTCTGCTGAATAATGGAAAATATTCATCGTGGTTTCTTAAGCTCAAATTGGTGTTTATTACTTTACAGCAGAATTGCTAATTTATCTTTATTATCCCAAATTCCAAGCCATTTCACATCAGAAAAGAGGCTGCAGAATGATGAAAGGCACATTGATAACCTTTTTGAGATATTTTTAATATATACAACAATTCAGTATGCTTTTCTAAAATGTTAAACTTTAATTTTTCTTTTTTTTTCCCTATCTACTAATAGATAGTTGGAGTACTGGTTGCCATGCCAAAATAATATGAAATGAAGGAAATTTTTCTTCATAAAAATTTCTGATTAATGGAAACTCTTAAGTATCAAACAAGTGATGTGAAAGATGATTCTCTTTTTCCTGTCATTGACCCATTAGAATTAGAAAACCAGGATCAGAGGTCTGAAATGCCTAACTAGTTTGCTAATTGAGGGTCATAAACTTAAAAAAACTCTTGTAAGTTGATATTAGTTAATATTTTGTTTTCATTTTAACTTATGGTTTGTATTTGTTTGAGAATATCATAAAAGAATTCGCTGTGTTTCTCATCCAGCATTTTTCGGTTGGCAACTTTAATTAACAATAATATGCAGTATTTTTAATGTAGTAATCAATGTACTAATGATTTTTGAGAAAGACATAAATCTTAATTATGTGTGTGTATATATATATATATAAAACATTTCTAAAATTTGTTTAGGGGAGGGTAAATACGTGGTTTCCAAGGGTGAGTATTCTTACAGTAAAGAGACAGGCTGTAGCCATTTTCCTTTTCTGAGCTGATGCTTGAAGTCTTGTAATGTTATTTTCACCATATTTTGCTTGTCACAGCTTTCAGAAGAGACATACTCACAGTTAAGGAAAGGTAAATATACTGTCTTTTGATAGAAAGTGCCAAGGTTCTAGAAGATCATGTGAGATCAGAAATACTGCTATGGGGGCTGGGATTGTGGCTCAGTGGTAGAGCACTCGCCTCGCATACGTGAGGCACTGGGTTCGATCCTCAGCACCACATAAAATAAATAAAAATAAAGATATTGTGTCCATCTACAACTAAAATATATATATATATAAATAATACTGCTATGGACTTACAGGAAAATGCAGTCTGCCCATAAGGCTATTAGTGGAGGCATCTATCTTGCCCTAAGCTGGTCACCCAGCTGCCTTAGTAGCTCCAAACATTAATTATCATTTTCTCATTAGAGCAAGACTGCTTCCTACTTAGTGCTTGGACTTTCTCTATACCATGGTTTGGAAAATACCCTCAAGGATAAAGTCAGTGTGGAACTGGACTCATCGAGTTCTTTTTTCCCAACTACCATAACCCAGCTTTAGTTATTGTCTGTTGCCTGCCTGCAAATTAGATATATATTGGTTCAGTGTTTTTGTTTTGGACAGTATTGGGGATTGAACTGAATTACATGTCCAGCCCTTTTTACTTTGAGACAGATTCCCACTAACTTGCTGAGGTTGGCCTCAAACCTGCAATCCTCCTGCTTCAGCCTCCCAAGTCTTTGGGATTTCAGATGTGTGCCTCTGTGCCCAGCAAGTATATTTCTTAGTAATGTGTTAGGACTGCTTTTTCATTAGCATTTTGAATTCTACATATAATTTTTGATGTATCCATTTGTTTAGTTTCCACAAAGAAAAGTAGCAGCTGTTATATTTGAGAAATTAGAAATATTATGACAAAATTTTTCTGAATGTGCAGGCATTTCCTTTTGGTGCTTTCTTTAGTTTGTTTGTGATATACTTTAGAGCTTATGGTTTTGGCTGTTCAGATATTTAAATTTTTTTCCCAAGTAAGGGAATTGGAGATAGATAGGCATTTAATAAATTCATTACTTAATTTTAGCATTAATTTATAACTTGATTTTCTACACATTATTTTTTTCTTTCTGTGCTAGGCAAGTACTCTACCATCAAGCTGTACCCCTCGCCCAGGTTAAAATTTATTGATATCGCCCACTTTGAATCATTAAGAAATGACTTGCATTTTTCTTCATTAAGAATACCTAACGTGGAAAGAGTACTAGTTTTGCAAAGAACTAAATAGATCTGTCCCTGGATTTTAGATATTGCAGGTAGATTCTAAGATACTTGCCTAGATCTATATGGTCTTGGATTATAGACTGTTCAGATATCACAGACATAATCTAAGCATAAAGTGATGTAAAAATTAAGACTTAAAATGCTGTATAAACAACTGAGACAGGAAGCATTGGGGTATAGGGAGACATCGAAGTATAGTAAAAACTACATGGGCTGTAGATTTGCATCCTGTTGTACTCTATACTTGTGTGATCTGTGACATTGTTTCACTTATTTAACCTTTTAATCTCAATTTCCTTGTATAAAGCCTCAGGGGTACCCCCTATGATCCCAACTATTTGAAAAGCTGAAGCAGGAGGATCACAAATTTGAGGTTAATCTCAGCAATTTAGCAAAAGTCTCAAGATAAAAAGAAAAGGGTTAGGGGTGTGTAGCTCAGTGGTACAGCTCCCTGGCTGTACTTAAAAAAAAAAAAAAAAAAAAAAAGTTCCTTGTATGTGAAGTAGAACCATCTACTATATTAGATTAGATTAGAGTTATCAGAGTTGAATGTATATAAAGTACCTAATAGGTATTCTATTAATTACTCTAGAAATGAAATTACCTTTCTTGCTCATTTTCTTTTCCTTCCTTGTCAAATTACTCAGAGTTAACTAAAATGCATATTAGAGGTGAGTGTCCACTTGACCACCTTCAACTTCCAGCACCAGTTGCAAATTTGGGAATTTTCTAAAATCACCCGAATTTTGATAATTTGCTAGAACTCATAGAAGGCAGTGAAAGTTGTTAAACTCATGGTAATAAATAGTTCATTACAGTGAAGTATACAGATTAAAATCAGCCAGGGGAAGAGCTACATTGTGCAGAATGTGGAGACGCTCTAGTCTTCTTTTTCCATGCAGTCATGGGTGATATCTCCTCTTGACCACCGTATGTGACATTACAGAGTATTGTCAGCTAGGGAAGCCGTACCAAGTCTTTGGTGTCCAGAGTTTTTATGAGGGCTTGATCACATATTCCCTGCATAACTGGCATTTAGTCTCCATCTCTCCTAGAGATACCTTTAGTTTCTGTTTCTTCTGGACTTGGCCCAAACCCCCATTGTAAATCACATTTTAGACTGTCCAGTGGCCAAAGCTCCCAGTGGAAAAAAAAATACTCTTAATGAGGCCAAACATTCCCGGAATGTAGAGATCACCTCTCTAGTCAATAGAAGTGTCAGATCTCTCTATGACTAATGTTGTTCCTTTATGACACATTAGTGCTATATTTTTATAGTGGATGGTTAAATTATTCAGTACTTAATATTTTAGGTTTTTTTTTTTTTTAAACTGTAAGTAATAACATGACTTAAATTGTTTTAAAAAGTCAGCTAGGACCAAGTTTGTAATGAAATGTCCTCACTTTTAGTTCTAGCCTTCAGATACACTGTCCATATTTCTATGCTGGTTTATATTTTCTGCTTTTCAACATTATCTGTTGACTTCCTAGTTGACAAGATGAAGATTTAATATTTTTAATTTCCTCCTACCCCTCCCCAGATTTTTTTTAAATGTTTTTTTAGTTGTAGATCTTTATTCATTTATTTTTATGTGGTGCTGAGGATTGAACCCAGTACCCCACACATGTGAGGCACGCTCTCTACCACTGAGCCACAACCCCAGCCCCCTCCCCAGATTCTTATGTCATAATTTTTTGTTAAAATCACCTGATCTTTCTATCTGCCTATCTTAGGAATTACATTTGGATTCTAGTAAAAGAAACTGGAAATGACAGTGGCTTAAATGAGATAAACTTCATTTTTCTCTTACATAAAAGAAGTCTGGAAGCTAATAGTTTATGTTTAGCACAGCATCTTTATTATTATGAAGGATTCAGGCTTCATTTTTCTTTTATATTCCTTAGAGCATGACTATTTATAAAATCGCTTTATGATCCAAGAAGACTTCTAGACCTCTAGCAATCATGCTTTTTTTTCAGGAAGATGGTAGGGGAGAATGGAGAAACAAAAAGAACACTTAATAATTTTCTTTCTCAGGCTTAAGGAACCTTCCTAAAGGTTCCTTCTCAGCAACTTCCGGTTATATTTGATCAGCCAAAATTTAGTCTCTTACTCTCATTTGGCTTGCATGCTTGAATATTTTTAGGTATTCTCATTGTGACCACAAATAACATTGTTGTTTTATTTTAAAGAAATAAGAGAATATGGTAATGGACTAAGTAGATAGCAGTTTCTGCCTTAATCAGTATCATTGTTTACCCTTGTATGATTATGCAGGTTCTTCATTGCTAAGCTGCATGGTATATTATGGTTGTGTGTGTGTGTGTGTATAAAATCATAGAGCTGATTTTTTTTTCTGGCAGTACTGGGGATGGAACAAAAAGGCACTCTACCACTGAGCCACATCCCCAGCCCTGTTTTTTATTTTGAGACAAGGTCTTGCTAAGTTGCCCAGGCTAGCCTTGAACCATTTTGCTTTGGAATGCTTCAGGAGAAGTGTAGTCATTTCATTGAAACGAATGAGATTGAGAACCAAAGAATGTAACTAATTTGTACATAGATCTTCAACCACTTCCCCTAACATTTTTAGCCTGTGCTTTGTCTTGACTTTTCTGATATTTGTGTCTCCAATTTTGGGGCTTTTTTTGTGAGTTTGACTTTAGTTCTTATTGGTATTCCTCTCTGTGAGTATTTGAGTTAGTTCTGCTGTCTCTTTCATGTTCTTTCCATCTTCTAGAGTGTGTTAATGTCTCTCTAACTGATATCTTCTCCTCTGTTCTTGTGGTTTTTGTTTGAACAACTTCTTTTTTTCCACAAATGAATGGGCTTTCTGGAAAGAATAAGGAGACATGTCCAGTCTATCTCATTTAACAGAAGGTTTAAACATTTTTAAATAGCAAATTGTTTTTCCTTAAAAAGAATAACACAGATGGGTAGTTATATGTAATAGAATTTGAAATCACATAGTTATATTTGCATTAAAATAAAGATTTTATATTTTGGGCCTGGTGTGGTGGCACAAGGAATCTCAGCAACTCTGGAGGTTGAGGCAGGAGGATCACAAGTTTGAGGCCAGCCTTGGCAACTTAGCAAGACCCTGTCTCAAAAGGAGATGCAGATGTAGCTCAGTAGTAAAGCACCCATGGGTTCCGAACCTCAGGACCAAAAAAGTTTTTTTATTTTTTTAAGTTTACCCCTCCCCTACTTCCATTTACATTTTTGGGGGGAAATATAACAAAGTTACCACTTTGTCATCAAGCATCTAAATATTGCAATCTTGTTTCAACTTTCTTTCTTTCTTTTTTTTTTTTGGTACTGGAGATTGAACTCAGGGGCACTCGACCACTGAGCCACATCCCCACCCCTATTTTGTGTTTTATGTAGAGACAGGGTCTCACTGAGTTGCTTAGCGCCACGCCCTTGCTGAGGCTGGCTTTGAACTCGCAATTCTCCTGTCTCAGCCTAAGTGCTGGGATTACAGGCTTGAGCCACCGCACCCGGCTTTGCTTCAACTTTTGTTCTTCTACCAAAACTGCTTCCTCATTGATTATCATCTAAGAAATTCATCAGTTTATCAAGGCTCATTTTGTTTATCCTCTGGAAGCTTTTAGAATTGTTAACCTGTCCTTACTTCAAAGAAAGTGCTCATCTCCTGTCTCTCTGATCACATTCTGGATCTACCTCATCTATTCCTGATATTTTAATGTTCCTTGAAGATTTACCATTGTTTTTTTGTTTCTTTCATTCTTTGTGGTTGCTAAAGATTATCATATCTATTCTATTCAGTCCTGATATCTGTCTGTAACCTGAAACTCCAAAAGCATCCTAAAGAAACTTGTTTTAAGATTGCATTTAAATCTTTGAAAGATTTTTTTTTTTACTGAGAGTCTGTAGTCCCTCCACTTGAACTTTGGTGGTCCTTTGTGATTTCCTGCACAATAGAATCTATTGGAAGAGATGTTTCAAGACTTTCAGGAGTTGGTTAGAAAATATTGCTCAGCTTCTGCTGCTGTTCTGCGGTTAACTCATTCTGGGAGTGTGTCTAGCTGCCATGTTAAGAAGGCTGGCTCCCTTGAGGCCAGTCTGGCGGAGACCCAGGTAGAAAGCACATAGAGAAAAAGATGGCTGAGAAATGTGAGTAAAGATACCTCTGAGGCAATTCTTGACCTAACTACAATACTGCCTCCATAGGAGATTCATTGAGTAAGACTTAATTAACTGAACCCAGGAGTTATTAACATACTGTTTTGATGTGGCTTATGAGTAGCAGTAAATAACCTGTATTCACATTTACCATATCCTTAAATCATTGTCATCTTCCCATCGAACTTTATTCATTGTTTCTCCTTGGTTAATGTCCTCATCACCTATGATATAACCTTTTAAACTTTTGTTCAATTCTTTGGCCCATTTAAAAAATCTTTAAGGGCTGGCATTGTGGCTCAGTGGTAGAGCGCTTGCCTTGCATGCTTGAGGCCCTGGGTTTGATCCTCAGCACCACATACAAAGCAATAAAATAAAGACATTGTGTTCATCGACAATTAAAAAAAAATCTTTAAAAAAGAAAAAGTTATGTCCAACTACAACTTAAAAAATTTTTTTTAAATCTTGAAACTTTTTTTTTAAGGGGATGAGGGTGTAGCTCCGTGAGAGCATTTCCCCAATATGCATGTGGCCCTGAGTTCAATCCACAGCACTGCCAAAAAAAAAAAAAATTTTTTTTCTTTTACACACAACATAAAATTTATCATTTAAACATTTTAAGAGTATAGTACAATGGTGTTGAGTATATTCACAGTGTTGTACAACCATCACCATTATCAATTTTAACTTTCATCAAATTCTCTAAACATTCTATAAATACTAATTTTCCCCTTTCCCAGCCCATACTGATCTCTATTTTACTTTTCCATTTCTGTGGATTTGCCTTTTTATTCCTGAATAATTTTCCATTGTATTTATTATCACATTTTGTTTATCCATCCTTCTGTTGACAGACACTGGGTTATTTTTTTCTTTTGGCAATTGTGAATTAATACTGCTGTTCTGGCTTTAGGGGTTTTTTTTGTTACCAGAGATTGAACCCAGAGGTGCTTTACGACAGAGCTACATCTCCAGACTTTTTTTTATGTTTTTTAGTTTGGGACAGGGTCTTGCTAAGTTGCTTAGAGCCTCACTAAATTGCTAAGGCCGGCTCTGAACTTGAGACCCTCCTGCCTCAGCCCCGCAAGCCACTGGGATTATAGGTATGTGCCACCATGCCTGGCTTGGCTTTGGGTTCTTCTGGGTTTATGTCCAGACGTGGAATCATGGGATCATATGGTAATTCTAAGGTTAACTTCTTTTTTTTTTTTTTTTTTTTAATATTTTGTTTAGTTGTAGATGAACACAGTATCTTTATTTATTTTATGTGGTGCTGAGGATCGAACCCAGTGCCTCACATATGTGAGGCAAGCACTCAACCGCTGAGCCATAGCCCCAGCCCCTAAGGTTAACTTCTTGAGTGTTTACTAAACTGTTTTCCACAGAGGTTGTACTATTTATACTCCCATCATCAGTGTACAAAGGTTGTGATTTTTCCACATCCTTGCTAACATTTGATATTTTTAGTTTTTTTTTTTTAAATAGCTGTCCTAATTTGTTGTGAAGTCTTACTGTGAGAGAGAGCTGGCCTGAGCACATCCACAGTACATAATATGCAACAAATATCAGGTTTGTCAATCATATGGCTTTGGCCATAGTTCCATTTTGTAACAAGTTCCGCATTCCTGTAAATAGCCACAGGATGTTTATAGCATAGTCACCAGATGCTAATAGATGCACCCTGTAGCGCTTGGAAGACAAAGGGCCTCTTAGCATATGTAAAGAGGGACCTGAGCAAAATGAAGGGAGTCTCGCTTGCTGTGCTGTGCTGTGCTGTGAGTGTGTGTGTGAGCTCAATAAAAAAAGTCTCTTGCCTTGTTCTGTGTGTGTGTGTGTGAGTGATTTTCATCTGCGGCTCCCTCGCCTGACTCGGTTTCCCTTTGTGCTGGCGCGGGCGCTGGCATCTTACCTCATTGTGGTTTTTGTTTTGCATTTCAAATGACTGGTGATGCTGACTGCCCTTTTACATGCTTATTAACTATTTGTATTACTTCTTTGGAGAAATGTCTATTCATATCTTTTGCCGATTTTTAAATTGGATTTTATTTCCTAGTAAGTCTTGAAATTTCTTTTTTTTTGATACAAGTCCTTTGTCACGTTACCTTGTTTTTTCCTCTTAACAGTGTCATTCACTAGAAAAACTTTTTCTGACTAATTCCACTCTCATTTTCTTTTAGGAATTGTGTTTATGATATCTTATCTAAGAACTTTTTCCTGAAACTGGATGTGGTGGCACACACATATAATCCCAGCAATTTGAGAGTCTGAGGAAGGAGGATTGCAAGTTTAAAGCCAGCCTCAGCAATTTAGTAAGGCCATAAGCGATTTAGCAAGACCCTGTCTCAGAACGACAACAAGAAAAGGACTGGGAATGTAGCTCAATGGTTAAACATCCCTGGGAATCCCTGGTACCAAAAAAGAAAGAAAACAAAAAACTCTTTCTTGAAATAAAAGAAAGGTAGTGGTAGAGCCGGGTGCAGTGGCACACGCCTGTAATCCCAGCACTTTGGGAGGCTGAGACAGGAGGAGAATTGTGAGTTCAAAGCCAGCCTCAGCAATGGCGAGGTGCTAAGCAACTCAGTGAGACTCTGTCTCTACATAAAACACAGAATAGGGCTGGGGATGTGGCTCAGTGGTTGAGTGCCCCTGAGTTCAATCCTCGGTACCAAAAAATAAAAAAAAGAAAGGTAGTATGGGATCTTATGAAAATCCAAGTGAGATCAGTAGGAGTAGAACGAAGGGACCAGGGGCAGGAAGGAGGGAAGGAAAAGCAAAAATACTGGGGAATGATACTGATTCAATTATATTGTTATATTGTGTGCATGTACTAATGTAAAACAGTAAATCCCATCATGTTCAATTATAATGCACCAATAAAAAATTTTTTTCCTTAGAGTTGAGTGCGTAGCTTTGTGGTAGAACACTTGCATATCATGCCTGATGCTCTAGGTTTGATCTCCAGTGAGAGGTGGGGGAATTCATGTGTTTCCTTGTAAAAGTTTCATGGTTTACGTATCACATTTAGATCTATAATCCGTTTGAAGTTAATTTTTATATGGTCTGACAAATTCTGTAAAAGAGTATATAATAAGTATTTTAGTCATTGAGGACCCCAAAAAACAATCTGTTGCCTGTTCTTCTTTGTTTTTAAACAACCCTTTAAAAATGTTAAAACGGGTTAGCTGGGTTGTGGCTCAGTGGTAGAGTGCTTGCCTAGCACATGTGAGGCACTGCCTTTGATCCTCAGCACCACATAAAAAGATAAATAAGCAATGGTATTGTGTCCATCTACAACTAAAAATATTTTTTAAAAAATGTTAAAACAGAACCTTAAGGGCTGTATTAAAAACAGAAGCTGGATTTGGGCTTTGAGCCGTCTTTGTTGACCTGTGGATTTGCATGGGTCACTTTATGTGTTTTATATTGTTTCCCTGATCTGTGTATCTACCCTTTTTAAAACCATATCTTGATTGTACTTACATAAATTCTTTTTTTTTAATCTTTATTTTTAGTTGTAGATGGACATAATACCTTGATTTTATTTATCTTTATGTGGTGCTGAGGATCGAACCCAGGGCCTCGCATGTGCTAGGCAAGCGCTGTATCATGGAGCTACACCACCGGCCTCTTACACAAATTCTTGAAATTAGATAATGTAAGTCCACTACTTTTTTTTCTTTTCCAAAACTATTTTGGAAAAGATACCTTTACCTAATAACTTTTACCTAGTACTTATTTCTTTCCAAATGTATTTTAGAATCAGCTTGTCTATATCTTCAACAGATCCTACTGGGATTCAGGTTGAGAATTGATTGTGTTGAACCTGTACATTAATTTAGAGAGAATAGATATCTTAGCAATAATGAGTCTTCTGATTCATGTGCATGGCATGTTGCCTCATTTAAGTATTATTTGATTAGTATATGAGATTACAGCATCTTGATCCTCAACAGTTTGCTAGATTTATACTTAAGTGGGTTTTTTTCTATGTACTATTATCTTTTTCAAAATTTAGATTTCCAACTATTCATTACTAATATATGGAAACACAGATGATTTTGTAAATAGACATTGTGACTGTGACTTACTAAACTCAATTCTAAGACCTTTATTGTAGATTTCATTGCATTTTATACAAGACAGTTTGTTTGAAATAGATTTCCTTTCTCCCTCCCTCCCTTCCACTTTTCTTCCCACAGGCAGCCCATATTCGGCCACTCTCATAAAAAGTTAATTTTATGCAGTTTGATCAAATTAGGGGAGAAGCACCTAGTTTGCTTCTCCCTGCACCCACAGAATTATTGTAGAAACAAAAGCCAGGTGATATACATATGTAGATTTAGCTAAGCTGTGTTTAGCCAGAGAACATGTCAGTCTTAATTTCCTTCCTGTTTATTCTCACCATGAGGAAGTAAAAGCAGTTAATGAGGACACTGCTTTTAATTTCCACAGGGATGTGTTTCATTTTTTTCCTTTCTTGTCCTTTCTGGCTACACTAAGGGATAAATAGGGGTGGTGAGAATGGAAATATTTCCTGTGTTCTCAATTTAGGAGGAAAGTGTTGCATCTTTTACAGTTGAGCATGATGATAGCTGTAGGTATTTTGTAGATGCTCTTTATCCATTTAAGGAAGTTCTCTTCTGTGCTTACTTTAGCAACAGTTTTTACCATGAATGGATGTTGAATTTCTTCATGTTTTTTCTTCATGATCATTGGCTTAAGTTCTTGTTTAGTCTGCTAGTACAGTGAATTACAGTAATCAGTTTTGATTGTTGAACCAGCCTTGCATTCCTAGGCTATACATGACTTGGTCATGATCTGTAATCCGTTTCATATTTTGCTGGATTTGATTTTACTAACAGTGTATTGAGGATTTCTCTGTCTGTGTTTACTGCGATTGGTGCTATGTAGTTTTCTTTTTTTTTGGTACCGGGGATTGAACTGAGGGGTACATGACCACTGAGCCACATCCCCAGCCCTATTTTGTGTCTCACTAAGTTGCCTAGCGCCTCGCTCTTGCTGAGGCTGGCTTTGAACTTGGCGATTCTCCTGTCTCCATCTCTTAAAGTGCTGGGATTACAGGCGTGTGCCACTGCGCCTGGCTATTGTCATGTTCTGTGTTTTGTCTTTTGGTATCAGGTTAACGTTAGTCTCATAAAATCAGTTGGGAAATGTTCCTTCCTCTTCTGTTTTCTGGAAAAGATTGTATAGAATTGGTATTATTTCTTCCTGAAATGTTTGGTAGAATTTGCCAATGATCATCTGTTCCTGTTGTTTTTTTTTTTTGTTGGACATTCTTTGACTACCAATTCACCTTTAATAGAATTATGATGGTTTAAGTTATATATATATATATATATATATATATATATAGTATGTATTTTTTTCAGTTAGCTTTGATAATTTGTGTCTTTTAAGAAATTTGTCAATTTTATCTACATAGTCACATTTTATCTAAATAGTGTACATACAGTTGTTTGTACTATTCCTTTCTTATCTGTAGAATCTGTATTAGTTACTGTCTGTTGTTCTTTTCTGATGGATAATTTGAATGTTTTCCCCCTCCTTCTCTCTTTTATTCCTTCCCTCCCTGCTCTCTCTCTCTCCTCTGGCTAGTAGGTTATCAATCTTATTTATTTTATAAAATCACCCCCAATTATTTATCTTCTTAGTTCCATCAATTTCTGTTCTTATTATTTTCTTCCTTCTCTTACTTTGGTTTACTTTAGCTCCTTTTAAATTTTCCAAGGTACAAGCCTAAGTTATTGACTTGCAGTGTTTAATTTTTCCTGTTAGAAGCATTTAATGCTATAAATATTTCTATAAGCTTTGATTTGTATATCTTACGAAGTGTGATATGTCTTTTCATATTTATTCAATTCAAAATATGAAATTCCCTTGAGACTTCTTTTTTTGTCCCATGGGTTATATATTTATGTGTTGTTTAGTTTCCAAATAGTTGAAGATTTCTGTGTCAGTTCCACTATAGCTAGAGACCATACTTTTGTATATTTTCAATTATTTTAAATTTAATAAAGTTTGCTTTATTGGCCAGAATATGGTAAATTTTGTTGAAAGTTCCACGTGCACTTAAAAAAGAATGTGTATTCTGCTTTTTGTGTAGAGTTCTAGGCTAATCAGGTGAAGTTGGTTGATGGAGTTTTTATATTCTTATTGATTTTCTCTCTACTTTGTTCTATCGGTTATTGAGAGAGGAGAGTTGAAGTCTTGAAGCATAATTATTCATTCATCTAGTTCTTTTATTAGTTATACCAGTTTTATGTCTTGTGTTTTGCAGCTTTGTTGTTAGCTACCCATTTAGGATTGTTATTTCTTTTTGGTGGTTTGACTCTTTTATCATTATGTATGGAGTTGAAAGCAAACATTTTAAGGTTATGTTAAAACAAAACAAAGGTTTTGGTTTTTTGAACTCAGGAGTGCTTTACCACTGAGCTATATCCCAGCCCTTTTTATTTTTTATTTTGAGCCAGGGTCTCACTAAGTTGTTGAGGGTCTTGCTAAGTTGCTAAAGCTGGCCTTGAACTTTCGATCCTCTTACATCAGTGCCTGGGATTACAGGTATATGTCACATCATTTGGAGTAGTGTCTTACTTGTTTCTATAAAATGATATTTGAACAGCTTCTCATCTATAGAAACTCTCATGTCAATGTTATCCACCTTTTAACATTTTTTAACAGATATCATGTGAATATGCTTTATTTTTAATAGTTTTGAATAATACTTAGGATTGATTTCTGCAGAAACAACTTTTTCATATATTTAAATATTTCCTTGGATAATCTAGAATGTGGCTCTTCTCAGTTGTACATTTATATTACTATCTATCAAGTAATATTAGTCTTTATATTGGTAGTTTATTTCCAGAGTTTCACTTTTTTCCCCCATTCTCCTTATCAGTAATAAGTGATAAGAGCAGTTATCTCTGTTGCAGATAGAGAAATGAAACTATGGGATTTTGTGAATTGTCCTTAGCCTTGTGCCAAATAAGTGATAGAGCTAAGACTAGAATTCAGGCCCTTTGACCCTCAAATCAGAATTTTATCTTCCATAGCATCTGCTCTCAGTTGCATAGTCTTGGGTTTCATCTCTATGTCTTCTTGTGATCATTAACACAAATTTAAAACTATGGGGGAGGGCAGTGTTAGGCATTCAACCCAGGCCCTCACACAAGCTTGACAAGTATTCTACCACTGAGCTATATTCCCAACCTACAGACTTAATTAAAAGTTGTGGCTATGAAAGTATTAGAGGTAAATAGTCTGTAGTGCTGTTTTTCTTGTATTTTTGCAAGCACAAGAGTATGATGGATTATAAGGTAACGCTTATCAGTTCAGATTGTTCCCTCCACTCCCCAATTTCACAGACAGGTGTTAGGACCTAGGAATGTATATTTTTAATGAGTATTCCAGACAATACAGATGCGCATATTCTCTGCCTTACAAAGAAACAGTAGAGAGAGATGGAGACCTCATTAACATTATATAATTAGCAATTATTTATTTTCCTATTTGTTCATGTCATATACCAAATGGATAGAATCAAAATCCTTGTTAATCTGCAGCTGTACTATATGGTTCTCCTCACGCATGGAATAGTTTTCTGCTTAGTATTTTTCTAAAGATAGATGAAAAAATTAATCTGTAATTTTATAATAATAGTCTTTAGGAGAGGTTTTGAGCCTGTTGGTAGAACTGTAAATATACCTCAAAAGCTCATTTCTCAGATGAGGCAGATTTGTAGCCACCTACCTCCATATTTGCCTCCCTCACCATCCCTAACTAGGATAGCTGGTAATGTCTAACATTTTTGGATGACACAATAGGGTGATGGCTTTTACTGCCATCTAGTAAGTAGAAGCCAAGGGTGATGCCAAACACCCCATGATGCACAGGGCAACCCTTCCCATCCTCCAAAACAGGTAATAATCTGCTACAAAATGCCAGTAATGTCAAGCTGGGTTGAAAAACTCTGCCCTAAGGTTAATGTTCAATATAATTTTTTGGTGAATAAACTATAAAACTACTTGTAACTACAGTTTTGATCCAATTAGGAATTTCTTGCTCAGAAAGTTGAAGAGTCAAGAGATTTTATTTTGCCCGGAACTATACCCACCATATATTTGCTTTCTCAGTTGATAGTTTGCATTGTGAACTTGATGAAGGTTAATTGAACAAGATATTAATTTTATATACACTGAATAAATAGGAATGACCAATTGATAGACCAGTGCACAATTTTTTTGTCTAAAGTGTAAGTTTTATATGCATACAGGTTAAGCATTGTCATATATTTCTGGAAAATTGTACATTTGATCATTATATTGTATAATTTTTTTATATATATATAGCAGTGTTTTAAAAAATTAATTTTTTGGAAGTCTCACTGTGTTGCCCAGGCTGGCCTCAGACACACAATCCTGGGTGGGGATATAGCTCAGTTGGTGGAGTACTTGCCTTACATGCATAAGGCCTTGGGTTCAATCCCCAGCACCAAAAAAAAAAAAAAAAAAGCAACCTCAATCTTACTTTCTCAGGCCCCATACTAGCTGAGATTAAAGGGACATGACACCAGGGCTGGGATTGTAGCTCAGCGGTAGAGCGCTTGTCTCGCATGCGTGAGTCCCTGGGTTCAATCCTCAGCACCACATACAAAGCAATAAAATAAAGACATTGTGTCCATCAACAACTAAAAAATATTTAAAAAAAAAAAAAAAAAGGGACATGACA